>CM072891.1:3595000-3650000 GCA_037013685.1 Acridotheres tristis
GTGGAAGCCCGTTGAAGTGCTATGTGTTTTTTCTTAACGAAGTAAGTACCTATTCTGTTCCTCTCTAATTACACAAAGTTGTGAATCTGGCATTTGCGACATAGGGTATTTACGATGAAACTTAATAAAACTTCTAAAACTACTCTCGCCTGCTCTAGAATGAGTTGGGAAATTCTGGTGGTGGCTTTTCCTATTTATGTACACACTGTATTTGGCTTAATGTTTTGCATGGTTAGTTGAGTTAGTGTTTTCCCCCTTTTTACCTGTTAATGAAAAAGAAATTTAATGCTACATGGGAAGAGTTTCCCAAAGGTTTAATGACCTTTATAAAAACCTTTAAAGTGAAGCAGCAGGCGAAATCACCATCAAGTTAAAGCCCTTGTTAGTGACAACAGTCATCACCACATGGAGAACAGTTTTATCCCATAACCTCATGTTAGGAAACCACAACTCCCTAGTATGCTGAGGAAATGCACATTAGAAAGTGGAATGATTAACATGGTACCAGTTGTTGTTGTTGTAAAGTGCTGCATATTCCAAATGCTTTAATAGAAATGTAGAAAAGGTATTGTTATAAAAATCATATGTTTCACTGGGAGCATATCTGGTGCATTCTTAAACAAAAGTAATAATCTTTTAATATTTTCTGGCAGTATGGTACCATGTCACATTAGTAGCATATTGTGAATAGTCAAAGCAAATGAATGGATACAATGAGTTTTACAGCTCGCCTTCCAGAAGTAAAAGCAATGCATACACCAAGGAGTTGTGGGTAGCAAGAAAATGAGATTGTCCTGCTGATTGGATGCAGACAAGCAATGAGTAATTCAAGAGCTCACAGTCAAACAAACTGCTTGTGGCACTACTACTTGTACCCAATTACCAATTCAGAGAGAAAATAAAAAGCAGTTTCAGTAGAGTCAGGGTGGGAAATCTCCAATTAGCACCAATTAGCGAAGTTGCTTCCTACAGCGGAATTCTGGGGACATAAGGAAAAAAATAATCTCCCAGAATGCCTGGTTGAAGCATTTATTTACCAGGTGATGGGACTCCTGAAGAATAACTTGATGAGGATTTGCGCCTGTGGGACTTGAATACAGATACTACTTGGAACTTGCCTGCTCGATTTGACTGGTCAATCATAGGCTGTACTATTCTTCTTCTGGCATTAATAAACCTGCAACAGAATACAAAGAATAGAAGTCCTTTCATCAGCTTGCTTCTCTGTTTTGAGAACACCTCTGCTTTAAAAGTGACAGGATTTTAGCGTGCTGTGGAAATGTGTTTTGCTTCACCTTGCTTTTTTAAAAGAGTATAATTTCACTTTAAAGGATTTTCCTCTAAGTGCTCAGAAATTGTAACTGGTAACACGCTTATCTTACTAGCCAGCTTAAAGCTGGATTTGCCAGAAGGCTTTGAACAAGTAAATGCGACCGAAAACTTGTGTTAAAAGACAATTGTTTCTTTAACTTCTTCTAAGTGGCTCAGATCCTGGTTAAAGTTCACAGGCTGGGAGACTTTCTTTTGCCCTTTCCATCTTAGGGATCCAGCTCTCCTTGCAGCTGGCCATAAATGAGGACCAGGCTTTGCCACTCTGTGCTTTCACAAGGTATCGTTAGATCAGCAAAGCCATCAATTAGGCTGTCTGAAGTTTTATCACCAGCGCAGCAGCAATAAGTGCCGGCCCAGAAAGACTTCTGCTCCTCTACAACTCCTGCAGTTGGAGCCTGTAAAGGCGAGGGTCGTTTGGAGGTCAGTGCCAGCTGGGGGCCACCTCTGTGTCCAAGCAGGGACACCCCGTGCAAGGCGACCGCCCGCCTGCCCTCAACTCAGGCACCTTTCAACTCGTTAGAAACCCCCAGTCACAGGTACATGTGGTTAATATTAGGCCCAAAATAACCTTTTTTTTTTTGTTTTTTTTTTTTTTTTTAAATCTCAAACCGGGGTGGCTGCCGAAGCTTTTGAGCACTGGTAAAGGCAGTTAGTTGGCTGCGGAGCCTGGATTTAATTTTGCTAGTAATCCAAAAATAAGTGCTTACATATTTCTTATTAGCTTAATGCGCAGCAATCCACATCAGCACAAGCTAAGCTAAATTATTTTCCCTAAAATAATTTCAAGACTTGCCTATTCACAAAATATCTTTGAAAACAGGGCAATTTTCTATCACTCGGGAGCCACACTTGTTTTTGTCCCTTCTCTTTGTGTTTGAGAACACTTTGGAGCCTTCGTGCAGGTTTTGTGTGCTATTTCACAGCTCAGGCTTTCGCCTGGTGACCCTTAAGGAGTGCTAATGAAGTCGAATACTAGCGTTTAATCCTCTTCAGAAATACTAACATGCCCATCATCCAAAACAGCCTCCAATAATTGCCATTGGGCCCGATCCAACGCCTAGCAAAGTCTTTCAGTCAGTTAACTGAAAACTAAGTTCATCTGCTCATTTAGTAAATTGCTAGCCTTTATACAGCATCAACTCCGCTAGGCCTTTTGTCACGCTTCCCTCACTCCCTCCCACTCTCTGGTTAAATTCCTTCGCAGATAATAAAGGACGGTGGCACACCTTCGATTGCATCTTCTGTAATCACAGTGGTGGAAATTTCATTAGACAGACGCATAAATGCTACAAGTAACGCTAAAGGGCTCTTTTGCATCTTTCTGTTTACATCCAAAAGACATTCTTTATTCTTTAGGAAAAGTATCATTCAGTTGTCAGAAATGTCATCCTGCCTCAGAATTAGTCATGACTTCAGCTATTAAAATAAGAACTCAGACACAGTCAATATATTTGTTTATTCCCTTCTGACTGTGGCACAGTGAAGGCATCACTGCCAGTTCTGTGATTTTGAAGTGTGTTTCCGTCCTTAGAGACAAAGGTCCCCGATAGGACTTATTTGCTGAGTTACTTTCCAGCAATGTTGCTGCGCTGACCAAATGGAGCCTGACCTGAACCTCCTCCATCCAGCACGCCTTTTATCAGCTAAAGTTAAGGCCAATAGAGATTAACAGGAAAGCCTGATAAGACTGTTTTCTCTTCTCCTATGAGCTTCTAATGGTGTATACAGATGGCAAGGTTTTAAAGAATGGAATGAACTCTTATTTAGGCCTGTAAAAAATCACAGAAACACCCCCACACACACGCACACACTTTCCATCTTGCTAACCCCTTTTCTTCAATCAGGCCACTCTTCAGGAAAACCAAATTGCTCTTTCTTTTTTTTTTTTTATTTAAACCCCAACCACTTTTATTATTTACATCTGGTGGTCCCCTTATTTATGTCCCTCTCCACTTCCCTGCACACACACCCCTGCTCACAGGGCTGCGAAGCATTATGGGCCTTGGCTCTCAGCAGGAGAACTCCACACTGTCTTCAAACAAATAATTAAGGGGAAGGTTAAAGGTTCACCCAGAGGTCATATCTTTGGATACTCCTCAGAAAGTTTACATTAGTAAGAAATGGGTGCCCTCTGAAGTGTTCTTTCAATGGGCTCGAACAACAAGGCAGAGCATTAAGAAAATTCTACATCCTTAAGGGTTTCAGGTAACATCTGCTTTACCTCTGAGCACAGATTGGGATACTGTGCCCCAGCCTTTACATATTCCACAGTCTCCACAGACTAAGCCTTTGGGAAGGGCATTGAAGACCCCATCTTGCCCAGCCATTCACTCCCAGAGGAGCATGGCCTTATTTTATCCCTCTGAAGTGAATAAAGCCAGTCTTTCACTGCAAACTCTACCTAGAAGCAATTCAGTAGTTGTTTTGGAAAGGGGAGTTCAACCCTAAAAGCAAGCCCTCCAGATTTGTTTTCCGAAAGAAAGAAGGAAAGAAGAAAAGAAAAGAAAAGAAAAGAAAAGAAAAGAAAAGAAAAGAAAAGAAAAGAAAAGAAAAGAAAAGAAAAGAAAAGAAAAGAAAAGAAAAGAAAAGAAAAGAAAAGAAAAGAAAAGAAAAGAAAAGAAAAGAAAAAGAAAGAAAGAAAGAAAGAAAGAAAGAAAGAAAGAAAGAAAGAAAGAAAGAAAGAAAGAAAGAAAGAAAGAAAGAAAGAAAGAAAGAAAGAAAGAAAGAAAGAAAGAAAGAAAGAAAGAAAGAAAGAAAGAAGGAAGGAAAGAAAGAAAGAAAGAAAGAAAAAGAAAGAAAAGTGATACAATTAGCCCAGTTAAAACTTGGGAAAAATAGCTCTTGGATTTGACTTCTGATTTCATTATTTCTCCATTTTTCTTTTGCAAATCTGCATAACAGCAGGTGCAAGCAATGTCCTCTAGACCAGCAACAACTTCATCTAGAGAGAAGATACACTGATGTATTCTTGGAAAGATATAGGACAACAGGCTTTAGGCATCCAGGTAATTTTGAAATTCCATTTCCATGGCTCCTCTGAAAAATCTTGTTCATACACAGTTACACCCACCAGTGGGTATGTCTGAAAAATGACACCTGAAATTATTTATATTTGCAAGATTGCAGGTGCAAAACAAACATACATTTCAGGTGAAGCTAAAAATCGAATCCTAGTTTCACTAGCAGTAGCAACATCATGTAATGCATCAGCACAATTGGTAGACAAGGGCATAGAAGGCAGTGTTTGTGCATTATTATTTATTCTTTATACTGCCCCATAAATATGCACAGTGCATAATAGAGACGTAGAAAACAAAGTCCCTGCCCTAGCCTTTACATTTTTTGAGGGATGTTTTTGAATCCCTCGGAGAGCCATATCCAGGGCCAAAGTAAAGCAAAATACAGCCTTTTGCACAGCAGTTCAGTTTGTGTTGCAAAAACATTCTGATGTTATTTAGGCACAAATGTCTTCAAAAGGCATTAAGAGACAGGTGAAAAAAGAGAACACCAATGCCACTGTTTTCAGCATTATTTGGAACCCTATAAAAGAAGAATTCACAGCTCTGCTCCTGACACTAATTGCTTACCCTTCACCCAGAGGCCAAAGATTGAATGGCCTGAAAAGATGAGTAAAATCTATCAAAAAGACATGGACTTCTTTGTTACTCTGCTGTTAATAGTAATGCCTATTATTTGGATGATAGCTGCAGTTAGAGGACCCAATGAAGCTCAGTCTTACTCCACCTCATGCTTCACAAGCACACTGTCCAAGAGAACTCAGTCTGAACAGATTTCCAAGCAAAGCCTGAGGGAGAGGAGAGACGCCTTCTCCCTGTTTGTGGAGGGGAACAGAGACAGAAGGAGATTAAGTGACAAGGCCAAAGTCATACAAGAGATCTTTGGCAGAGCCACACACCCAACATAGATTTCCTCAGTCCTCTTTCAGCGCTCCTACAATCTGCTATCCATATGCTATCTTTCCTTTGTTCCCCCAGCTTAACAGTCAGGCACACTGGCAGGGGACTGCAAAGAGAGCTCACATTGCCACTGTTTGTGCCTTACCTGCTGTGTAGATAAAGAGGGGTCATCAGCCTCCAGGGCTGTGAGGCAATACCTTCACAAACTCTACATTCATATGGTACTTGGTCCTCATTCCAGAATGATAAATGAGGTGTGTAATGTTGAGAAATACATGTCATTGACATAGCAGGCTCAATAAAGAACTCACTCCCAGCATTTTGTAAATGACAGATTACCAACCTTGCTTATTCATACAATAGCCATTTGAATCGAAAGGTTTTTTCATCTTGTATTTTTTCTCTAATTGCTAGCTAAAGCAGCCACATCTATTTCCTATAGTCAGAGTCTGTCTTTCTCACACAAATAGTTCTGGTTACTTTTGCGGGACAGTTTATGAAAGCACGAATGAACAAGATCTGGCTCAAAATGTACAACAACATGGACTTTTTTAAAAGGAGGTGATTTCACTTTTATCTGCTTACAGCAAAAGCCAGTAGAGCAGTAAAGGTGCACTAGTGAATATGCAATGTAGTCTGGTGATTTGGAAGCACTAGTCCTAATTGGTTCCTACCATTGATAATTAGCATGACAATATAATCTAAATATATGCATTTAATCACATCTCTTCAAATCGAGACTTGGTTTTCTTTGTCCAAAATAAATATGCATTCTGTACTTTATAGGAAGCCCTGTAATTAATCTTCTTTATATATTTATCATATTTTATCTCAAGTCATATCAAATGATGTTAAACTCAAATTTGCATAATACATTTTATTCTATAATAAAACAATGCTCTGATAAAATCATAGAGACATATTTCTGCAAAGTGCAAAGAGAATAAATAGCAAATAGTGATCTCTTAATCTGCTTCTTCAAATCTGGCACACTCAAAAATATTTTTTTTGTTGTTTCCACTGTCTTTTTTATACTTACTGTACGTATATTTTGAAACACTGTGATCACACCATAGCTGAATCTGCTTAAGATTAGTTCTTGAAATGAACTGTTAGCGACTGTACTGATCAGCAATCACAATTAGAAACATCTCCAGCTTTATGGCTATCATGGAAAATTCATTTTAAGTATGTGGGGTCACAACAGGTCTTGTTTCAGGAGGATGAAATACATGAATGTTTAGGAAACTATAACTCCAACCAGAGGCCTAGTCTGAACTCAAGCAGAGAGTGATATTTAACTCCCATCACTTGTCTGTATGTCTAATAGCTTCTCTGAGATGAACTGGTGCCAAATGGAACCATTCCTGCCCCAGCAGTGTCGACTGCTCCCCATGAGAAACTGAGGAACAACATGGAAACACTACATACAATGCAAAACTTCAGTGTCAGTCTTCAATCTGGATTTCCACTTAAAATATCCATCCCAGAAAATGAGGTGCTAAAATATTGAATTTATTTAACAAACCAGCCACTGCATAAATAGGTTCTCAATTCTTTATGTGAAAACCAGAGAAATAAACAAATTTGTGAGATGAATTCACAATCAGTTCTTTAAAAGGATTAATGACAAAGAAAGTTTTGACTCAGTTTTAGCCCAAGACACTTCCGCTCTTAGACTTGTGAAGGATAGAAGTATTGAGTGAAATTGTCAAAGAGTTAGTCACAGAAATAATAAAAACACAAGTAATAACAACAGCAACACTAATTTGAGGTTAGAATTGTTTGCTGAATTAAAAAAAAAATTAAAAAATGTTTAGGTGCTATGGGGAACAGTCTTGCAAGATTTCTCAAAAACCTGCCAAATGTAGATGAGACGCTCAACTCTTATTAAACCTACATAAATGGGAGCTGAGCTCGAAGAATAAATGGGGTCTAAGCACCTGCTTCAATGTTTTTGCTGAGTAAGAGTCTAAGAATGCATTCTAAAAAGTAATCCAAATGTTTTCGCCTTGGAGGAGGAAATAAATCCTTGCCTAAATTATATTTCAGTATTTGGACTATGAACATGTCAGTGTTTAGCTCAAGTGCATATGCTACACTGATCCCTTGTTGCCCAAGAATGCCCTAATATTGAAGCGAAAATAACCAATGAAAAAGTCACAAAATATGTTTTCCTAAGTAATCTAGAAAATGACTCCTTTCCCAAGCAGAAAAAAATAATTTTAAAAGTTGTGAGCTTCTCAGAGCAGTCTGAAAGAATGCATTTAAAAAGTTATTAATTTGCAGAAACACTTTTATCAATATCCACCCCCTGCCTTCACAGCAGTCTTTGTCTATCACTTAAACTTTTATCTGAGCAAGTAAAATCTATTTATCTTAGTTTATTTAACTTCTCCCTCCACTATGTATTCTAAACTGACAGAATTAGGCTTAGGCAGTATGCATATGTACAAAAATAGTTGAAGAAGCCCTTGCTTATGCTTCACTGAATCTATGCCACACCTGGTTACCAGCTCATATTTTCAGCATTCCTTATAGGAAATTAAAAAAGCTGAGTTAGTCACCTGGCAATGAGCCATCTAAATAAGGCTTCCCTAAGTCATGAACATTGAGAAATGGAGTCAGTTGCACGGTTGCTTTTGAGAGGAAGCGGGAGGGACAGGCTGGTTTATTCTCTGGCAAAGCTTCACCTAGTTTTGGACAGCCTTGTTAGAGAAGGGGGGTTAAGGGCTTTTTACACCGACTTTCTAAAGCTTATTCAGACATCTCACATCTGTCAAAGGTGTGATTCAAAGGACCTAAGTCACCATCCAAGTTAGGTGAAGACTCCAGAAGAAGACAGAGAACAACTTAGCTGGGTGCCTAAGGCAGCCTGAGATAGGTGCTAACCATCCCAAAGATTTCTGCTACATCTTCTGTGTTTATGTTGGACCTCCTAAAAATACTTCGTGCCATTTGGTGCTGCCAATTGATGAAAATCATGACTTTGCTCGTCCTGTAACTGTGAGACTGTCCTAAAAAAATCAGAAATTTAAACAACGCTCTTCCCACTGTTTACTTTGAGACGTTTTCAGTCATTGCACCACCTTTTTAAAATGCTCTTCTCAGCCACAAAATCTAGAAACTTACTTGAAAAGATTCTCACATTGCAATTGTCTCCTGGAGCTGGGACCTCGAGTTAACATGAAATAACTTGAGTCTTGTGATAAAAATCATGCGAATTGGCAAGCAGGGCATCTATTCACCTCAGAGGAAAATCCACCTCGTTAAACGTGTAACTCCCGGTTAGCAGATCGCTCCTTGGGAGCGCGCAGAACGATTTGGCCGTGCCGAGGAAAGCGCTGGCGGCTGTCACGGGGAGCACCCGCCCTGCAGCGCAGCCCGGGGAGCCGTGCCTTGGCCCCGGGCAGGGTTTGTGCCGGGGCCTTCCCCGGCGGGCAGGGAAAGGGGCCGGCCGCAGCCGGGGCTCCCCACGACCCCGGTACCCCCACAGCCCCGCAAGGCCGCACCCAGCCGCTCCATGGGGCCGGCAGCAGCAGCGCCGGCCAGGGAAGGGCGATCCTTCCCTGCCGCAGAACCGCGCCGGCCTCGAGGTGCAGCCCGGGCGGCCCCAGGGGAGGCCTCCCGCTGTGCAGCAGGGCGCCATGAGGTGGGGCCAGAGCGCCGCTGCCGGGCCGGGAGTGCCGCTGCCCCGCGGAGCCGGGCCGGCTGGGTTCGGTGCCCCGCGGGCAGCCGGACCGGCTGGGTTCGGTGCCCCGCGGAGCCGGGCCGGCTGGGTTCGGTGCCCCGCGGAGCCGGGCCGGCTGGGTTCGGTGCCGGGCCGGTTGAGTTCGGTGCCCCGCGGAGCCGGGCCGGCTGAGTTCGGTGCCGGGCCGGGGGTGCCGCTGCCCCGCGGAGCCGGGCCGGCTGAGTTCGGTGCCGGGCCGGCTGGGTTCGGTGCCGGGCCGGCTGGGTTCGGTGCCCCGCGGGGAGCCGGGCCGAGCAGCGCCGCTGAACACCCTAACACAGCCTGCCGCAGGAGCCCCCAGCAAACCTCAGCCCAGCTGCCAAAGTGTCATCCCGTATTCCCCCTTGGCTCCGGGTGGGAAACAAGCACCTTTTGGTGCATGCCACCTGAAAACACCGAACACGCGCCGGAGGAGGCCGTTCCTCTTTTGACAGTGCCATCAGGTTGCTCACACGTGTTTTATTTTACCACGCACCGTAAAAATGATCTTTTAAAGATACTTGAAAGGAAGGGAGGAGAAAAACAGACAGACTTCCTTAGCTATTCATATCTTACAGATAAAATGTAAAGTCAATAGACACAAGCCATAGCATTTAACCTCATCCTGTACTTGATTTATTGCAGATGAGAATCAACTAGAAACGGAATCACTTTGAAATTTTTACTACTGACATTAAAATTCCATGTTTGTATACATACGTCTTGTGGAGATGCTAAATACAATTTTAGCTAATTTGGCATGCACTTTGATTTGCTAGCACTTAGGAATTCAAGTTAAAGGTAGACAACAAATCTCCTCTAAAATCTTATGTAACTCATGCATTTAAAGATGTGTTAATTTGTCATCTTAAACTCCTAGGATAATATTTTCAAAACTAGTTAGGGTCCAACTGTCTTGAAAATGCAATCAGGAGTTGAGAGACCTCACTTTAGGTAACTTTTAAAAAACCCACACGAAGTGTAGTTTTTGAAAAATATCACATTCAAGTAACTTACATATATTTTTAACATCAATATTTAACATACTAATTTTTTAAAATCAATTCTAAATTGACCGAAAAGGAGAGTTGTCAACAAATTTAACATCTGTTTAACTTCCCTGATCAAATAAGATTAAGGCGCTAATTCTCCCTTTTACATTTCAGTGGAAACTACCTAAGTAGCAACTTGCCAAAAATGCATAAAGGTGTTTAGCAATTATGTAGTGGGTATGCTTGAAGAGATCAAGGTGCACTCACATGTTCTGTGCTATGGGTATCTCTGATTAGCTTGTCATCTACTCTGAAGAAGATGTAGCCCAACTCTCCTGTACTATGTAACAGGCCAGCTGTTAGCTGTCTGTCAAGCACCTAAAGTGGACAAGTAGTCCAGGAGCAAAAATGTCACTCCTTTGATCTGGCAAGGAGCAGCTGCTGATTTATAGAGTAGGACTTTGTTCTTCCGTTCTATTTTACTTTCTTTCCTAAGGCAGAACCACAAAATCCAGCAGAAAAAAAAAAGTGCCATTCTCTGCAACATCAACAAGCTCTGACAACTGCAACAGGGTTTTTCTTGGCCCTAACAAAGCTTTCAGGCATCTCCTTTGACGCTCACCTTTTTTTTCCTTCTTCTTTTTGCAATGCGGTAGTTATTGTTTAATTCAGCTTCTGTAAATGGAATGGACTGTGGCCAGCAAGCCTGGGGCATAAACACACCTGTATGAAAGAAGCCTTATTGTAGCAACCATCTACAACCAACCTGCACATGCACTACCAGTTCGTGAGTTCAGAAGGAATGTTCCATTTTCCCTAACAGTAAATTTTGCCTTAAGATAACTACTTTTTGTACCCACTGTCCTGTCTTGACCACGAAGCTTGCATACACTTTTTCATTGTTATTAAAATCTGAAGGAAAAAAAAAAATGTGTGTTTTTCTACCTGTCAACCAGGGAATGTCAAGAAATTGGATCCAAAGAGCCTACTTTAAAAAAAACACAGCCAAAATATATTTATAGAAACACACTGCTGAAAGTTTGAAAACCAGGATCGTAAAGATGTCTGTTCTGTTTCAGACATAGTGATGCAGTTGCAAGCACCTCCAGCTCATACTGCTGCAGATTCTCCTCAAAAAAAGCATTTGGCAAAACAAGAACGCAGTAAGAAATGGCATTTGATGCAACTAACCAGACTGCAGCACTGCCAGCCCAGAGTCAATATTTCATTCGTTCTCTTAGAAGGTGCTGAGCAGATTCCATGAGGTGATCTGTTGCTACACACGCTGGTAAAGTCCTGCCTCACCCATCGGTATAGCAAGAGAGTTTTCTTTTATTTCCCTTATGATCTGTTTTCAAGTTTATTAGCTAAAACCCCAAACCTACAGGGCACAATAAAAGGCTGCAGAGTAATGCTGCTGGAGAGGAGAAACTGTGTTTGACCCTGGTTTCTGTCCATGCACATGCTGTGTTCACATTTCTTTATACTGTAACTTTAAAAACAGAAAAAAAAAAGGATTACAAAAACAAAGATGGGAAGAGGTGAGGGTGGTGGGGGCGACATCATGACTACAAGATCTTTTGCATATATGTTAGCTTGTGGAAATAAATAAGAACTATTACAGCCAGAGCCCTAAGGGAGGCAGGAAAATGATGATGTACAGGATAGTATAAAATGATATATTAAAAACTGTGCTGTCAGTGGAACAATAGAATATTAAACAAAAGTCCATAATAATTGGCAGATATTTAGCTGTAGACATCTTTCTCTGGTTGGTGGGTACTAAAGTATACGTGAGAGGAAAGAGAACTAGTTAGGCAATTAGAAGTAATGGGCATAAATAATACACTATGTATAAATACATCTATCTCCCCCTTTCCCAAGTTATAGCTCTTATCTGGATACACCTAATAACCTCTCAGTAAGTCATATTTACATGCTGATATCCCTTGTGTTTTGCTCTTTGCACTGTCTGGGTACTGGAGATTCTGCTTATGTAAATCTCTCTTTCTGTAGGTGCAGATGTTAAATGTTTTCCCTTTAATTTTTATAATACTAGTGGCAAGACTTCATCAAACCAGAGTGTCTAATGTCATAGTAGTTAAAGATGTGTCAACACCACACACACCATGAGGCTGCAGCCTGCCATGTTATGGAATACATGCTTCACAGTGATGAGCTGGTAGCAGAAGTGTGGGACAAGTATATTAAGTAAGCTGAAATGAGGAGGTAAATATACCAATCTTCCCAGTGTCATATTGGTGAAACTTTTTCTGTGTCTCCTCCCATCTTGTGTTCTCTGTATTCCCCATGAATCAGGGGGAAATGTTGTAAAACATTTTTGAGAGTTTGTTCCATATGAGCATGTTTCATGGATGCTTGTGTTCTAGTTGTAACCCAAACTGGTTTGGGATGGAAAAATTTAAAATCTCCGTGGGGCCATTTCCTCAGCCTATCACTCTGTATCCCAGGCTCTCATGTTTTCTGACCTTCATCTCTCCAGGGCTCAGTCTTGCTCCCTAGCCTACCTTGCTGTCTCCCAGAGATAATTGCAAAGTACAGCTGGCAAGTCAGTGATAAAGCTTGCTGGTGCTCTGCAAGGGTCCTAGATGGCTAGATATGCTGTGATTGAGGACATATATGTGAATGTTATAACATTTCTTGTCTCTCTGCTGTTTTGAACAAGCTTCTGTCTTCTGAACAAGAAAGGACTGAAACCTTGAATGTTTACTCTTTCTAAAACATTTGAAAGGCTGGGTTCTCCTGATTCCAGTACTCAACTGGCTTATGAGCAGAGCAGAGCACTGGAGGAGCCCGTGCACCATGTTTCAGTTGTTGGCTTTCCCAGCTAAAGCGAGGTCTTTTAATGTATTTTTCTTTCTTCTGTAAAAGAATGGGTAGTTGGAGATGGTTTGGTTTTTTTTAATGCAGTCATTGCTACTTAAATAGCTCATGTGAAAATTAAATCCTACCACAGAAAGAAACTTTAAATTTCTTCAGTCAAAACTGGCTAGTTCTGTAATGTGTTCTACTATCCCATGTATTGCATACAATTGAGATATTTGTCATGAAATGAAACCCAATCTATATAAACTATCTAATATTTACCTTTATTTCTTTATGAGAGCAGTTTGGAAACTGTGTGTGATCTTACATAATTTTAATAACTGGTTGCTGATGGATTTCAATATTAGCTCTGACTGTTCTGACTGATAGGATGTTGAGGCTTAATTTTCAGAATTTCACTAATTGTTTCTACACTGCATAGTGGTAAAGACATCTAAGAATATGTGTATAAACCTGCATTTGAGCCCACAAAACTGATAATGGCAGGGACATACCTACCAATGTTTGTCACTTCATTCTGGTCTAGTAAAGCACTCAGATGTGTGAGGCAAATTTTCGAAATTATCAGTTTCTGTTATCAAAATCATCATAGGCTCTGTAAAGCTAATCCCAAATGCTCAGCGAATTTCTGAGTTAGAAGGCAGTACTACCAAATGGGTGTTGACATTAGTGCCTAAATTGTAGGTGATCTATTCTCAAGGAGTTTTCTGTCTCTGGTTAGATGTTCCAGGAATCACCAGAAGGTGGACTTAGATACCTAACTACATTCTTTTCGTTTAAAAAAATAAAAAAAGCCGTCACTTAACACTGAAAATGCCTAAATTCTTTAGGCATGTAGATCTCTACTTTTTAAGATCCCATCCCACCATCATTTTTGCTGCTGTGTATTTGTGTTTCCTAGCAGTCAGTTACTTTCTGCAGTAACCGAGCTCTGTCTCTGAGTTGGGCACTTATGTCCAATCAGGATTCCTATGGATCCTTTTAGACAGACAGACATCTTAGGACAGGCCTGTTCGTCCTTATAATAACAGAGATAAACATCTCTCCTTTTTAGCTGACACCATAATTATGTGACTGTTTATCTGGAAAGAAGGAGATCAAGTTTTACTTCCCTATCCTGCTTTATTTGGAACACAGACATGAGCATGGGTCCATCACATTCTAAAAGAATATCTGAATCACCCACAGAGTTAGTACAGTAAACAAAGCCCTTTCAGTTCATGTTCTGAGGATGTTCCACCCAAATTAAGCAATTTTACAGCCATAATTAACCAGCACATGACTTTCACACATCTGAAGTTGGAGCCTTAACCAAGAGACTGTACAGTCTAATCCATGTTCTTAATTAATTTTTTTCTAGTGACTAGTCATTACATACACAAAAGAACTGGAAATCAGGAGAACAAGAAAGGCATGAGAGTGAAGAAGAGTAAAGATGGAGCATTATTTCAATAGCCCATTGATTAAGAAACTCAACTCAATTGGAGCAGTTAAGACATTGATTTAAATCAAGACAAAGAGAAGACCTGCAAACACATATTCTATTTAACAAGTGAATTTTCTAGCCAATGAGCCATTGAGGATAGCACTCCCTCTACCCCATTTGACTCTTTTGTAAACCTTGGTATGGTTGATGTACAAGAACTTTGGCTGAGTTTGGCACTTGGGAAAGTTTGACCCTTGAGGCAAGGCTGATTTTGTGTTGAAAGTTGTGTCACTGTGGAACAGTTTCCTGCCTATTTGTCACTGTATATGTATTTGTGTTCCTACTCTGTCCCAGAGGTCCTTTATATAATATAATAACCATGCACAGAGCAGTATCTCACTTTATGGTACTGCTAGGGTTACACTTCCAGATTTCTCAATTATATTCCATTCTAAACAGTTCTGTGCATGCTCATCAGTGGAAAAAAGTATGTGTAGACCACAAGTTCTTAAGCTTCTTGGGATTCGAGAACTACTAGATGATGCTGGAAAATTTAGAGGTTGCCAGAGCTAAAGATTAACTTAAACTAAAGATTGCAGGGTTTGTGCTTGACACTCACATGCAACTCAAGTGTGACACATATCTAAAAGATACATGTATATTAATGAGGAAATATTTTATAAAGTATGCTACACAGATCTTTTACTGTGGCTTAATTAGTTCATAAGCCAATATTATAATAATATTTTCATAAGAAATTCAAGCCAAGTTTTACAGCATCTTTAACCAAAAAAAGAAGAAACACAAAATTTAAGGTCAATGGAAGTATTATGTAAAACAAAAAAACACCAGTGAAAAGAGAAAAAAACACACCAAATTCACAAATTAATTTGATAAGAAATTAACTATAAATGTAGGCAATGTTTTTATTTGAGTTCATTGTCCAAACTGAAGAAAACTTAAAAACTACAAATGCAGATATCCATTCAAATTGACTAGTAAAGGAGAATTAAATTTCCATTTCCTTTTCTTGATTCTTCCCCAGTTGTTATAGTCTTTCCAGTGTGACTATATTATCATCCACAAAATTTTTAGCATTATTGTAATCATAAAAGCTATGCTTTATGTCTTAATAAATCACATGAAGTTTAGCAGACTGTAGTAATGCCACATATGTTTTAATCCTAGTAAATTCAAGTCTAAGACAGCATAGCCTATGGTGTCTCACCTGAGTTCTCAGAGATGTTTCAGGAAGTGCATTAGCTCTATGAGTCAGTGAAATAAATAAAAACAAATATAGTGGTCAATAGGAAAAGAAAAATTTAGCACTCTAAAAGGGTTTTGACAGAAGCCTGAATTGAAAAATCCAGCTGTATTTTATGTATGTTCCCTAACCACCAGTCAGATTTACTGAGATGAGTGGTCCAGTTAGCTGCCCGACTTTTGATGCCTGATAACATGTGTTCCCAGTAAAAACTAGTTCAAGAAACTAGGGTCTATAAAAGAACAAATATGAAAACATCAAAATGTGAAATTCCACAAATTTCACAATTCCACATACCTGATTGCTAGGACAAATCTGACGCAAAGATATGCAGCTAAGATGGGCACTTACACTTCATTTTCAAGTGTAGTAAAGAAAGATAAAAACTGGAAAGAGAAAATCTTTTTGGGAATGTTTTGCATCCAGACCAAAACCCCCCATTTAATCCTTCTGCCAAATTTATTCCAAGTGCTACCAAGATATGCTCTGTTTTTTTCCAATATAGCACAGACCTATAATAACTGCTTGAGCATGCCATACAGTATTAATCTTCCTCACGAACACTGTCCCAAACCAGTTTCCATGGAGAGAAATTAAGAGATATGTACAGGCAAAGGAGAAAATATATGGCTAGCCAATGATACAGAAAGGCTCTTTAGATAGGAGCTATGGTAGAAAGGAAGTATTTTTCTACTGAGATTGCTGAACTGAGGGGAGGACAGCACTAGACAAAGAGAGAAGAGACGAGAATGGGGGGGGAGAGGAAGAGAAATCTATGCTTAAGTATGTTTCAACAATTTTTTAAAGAAGACAATTTTGAAGTTGGTGCAGAAAAGGAGGGGGGAAGGCTGCTGAAGTGCCTACAGTAGGAGGTGATTTTTTTTGATGTGTGTGAAGCACCAGCATTTACATTAAGGGGGGGATGAAGAACTGGGACTTAGAGTCCTGGGAGAAGGGGAGTACAATTGTTAAGTGGCAAGAGATGAAGGCAGAAGCAAAAGAGACATATTTGTTGAAGTGGGAATAGGAAGAGGGGTGGAACACTGGAGGTGTGAGAGAAGGAACAATAGGAACACTAGGAAACACGTGATTTTGGGACAGTAAGAATAAATGTATGAGGAGTATTGAGAAGTAAAACTCATATTTAAGAATGTCTGATAGAGTCATGTTGTTCTGGGTTCACTGTCAATTTTGTTTGCCAGGTTATAAACCCATATATATAAAATGATACTAAAACATGAACTTCATTTAGACAATACTCTTCTTAGCCAAAGAATCTGCAGTAGCTACAGCTGTGGCTTATTCCATCTCATCAGTAATTTTAATTCTAATAGTCATTAGTATGAAGCTTTCCACAGTATTTTAAAGTGATACTTTACTCCCAGTTCTTGAGTTCTGTTTTGTTTGAATGTACTATGTATCCTTTAAAATCTAAATAACTTGCCCTGAGAATCATCACAACACAGCTACACTTTGGAACAAAAGATGTTTGTATGGTTCTGATAAACCTCTGCAATATTTGTTTAAAAATCCCCCAAATAAACCACAAACCCAAAAGGTAGCTTTGAACAGTCTATGATTATCTATAATCAATAGCTTTCTCCATAATGTAGTCCAAAGAACCAAGTCCTGAAACAGTGTGCATCTGTGTGAGGATGGCCTGTACAGGCCATCAGTAGTTTATCCTCTCTGCTTGTTGTGTGTGGGGCATGAAGTAGGCAATAGCTTATGACTGCTTTAAACAGTGCCTGCCTGCCCTGTGACTTTTGAAAAGATCTCAAGATGAGGTTAGCACGATAAAGAGCTTGAGTTCTCTAAGCAACAGTTATTCAGATTGACGTTACCCAGTCCTTTACTGGAGACGATATAGAAATAAGAGAAAAAAATAAAATATAGAAATAAGAAAAAATACTCAACAGTTGGACTTAAGTCTGAAAGGGCATCTACACTATCATTAGCACCAAGTGCATACCAAGTGCATAAAACCTGAGCTTGATGTTGGCCTACGTAAAATTACTATTTTGCTGTGAAGGGTTGGCAAAGTAATTTATAAAATGATGGGGTAAAAGTAAGAGAAGTCCAATTAAAAGCTTTTCTTTAAATGAGAGTGAACAGTGTAGGACTGTTTGAGTTTGAACCACTTATTACCTTTGTACATTTGTCTTTCTTAACTTCTATTAAGTGATTAGATTTCCCATAGAAGTAATTGTTCATTGATAGATAATTGTATCATTGTGGCTTCTTATTGGGGAAAAGTATCACATCCACACACTTAGGATAGATAAAACCAGATGGATGTATCTGTCTGTCCATCAATCTGTACTCAAGAAGCCTTTGGGTATTTTTAGAGAATTTAAATCAGTTGCAAACAAAAGGGACATTTTAAAGAAGGAAAATACACTTAATTAAAAAGATGTCAAAATTATTTTATTGTCAACATCTACAATATCTGTGACACGGTGATGTTGTGTAACTTGAATACTAGTTCTCAGAACCATAATGAGTAGCTATTAGAAATAGCAGGGACTTATTATTAGTATCCCCACAGAGTTATCTTCTAAATTATTTATACTTGCAACACTTTCACGTAATGGCAGTTTTAAATTCAAGCAAACAAAGCAAACCACACAATAAAGAGAGGGGAAGAGAATTGTACAGAAATCTTTTCTGAATATATGTAGTTAGAAAGGCAAGTCAAACAAACTAATCAGATTTTTTTTCCTACTCAAATTCTCATGGGACTTGCAATAGACAGCATCAAAGCTTTCTGGGGTTGTGTCACCTTGATAAAGGATTGAACAGCACTGTGTCTGTTTTATGCCTCACATCTAAAATGTAAAGGAATGCAACTTTATTTGTCTGGTGCAAGTTTGCTTATTGTCTTTGAAATTCCACAGCAGACCCTCCACAAAAAGCTTAGCTATCAGAAGGGTGCAAATAATGCAAGTCTTGAGTTCTCTTATGTTCATCCCCTAGGTTATGGTGCTAGGTTTGCATTGGAGTTGGTGGGGGAGAGCAGCAGGGGAGGATTGTTGGTTTTATATAAACTTAGCATTGTGAATTACTGATTCTGCTTTCCACACATGCCTTACTAAAACACAGTGTAATGATTAACACTTCAGGAGTCAATGATTTTCAGAAAAATGGAGGTGAGATGCCTTATTTTTTTTAAAAAAACCCTTCAGCCAAACTCAAGTCTGCTCAGTGCAGAGATAATTTGAGTTAAATTGAAGAGAAAATAGCTCATACTGAAGACTCTAATGGTCTCTTTCTGATCTTAAACTGTTTGCATTTATGAACATATAAAGATCATCCTGTTCACTTTCCATTAACCAACCTATGAAGTTTTGTCTTAACCATCAAAACAAATTCCAGCAGAAATCACTTTCTTATTAGATTACTGAGCGGCTGCATTTGGTTACTTCAAAAACAAATTTCTACCCCACAAAAAGGAAAAACTCCAGCCTGATTTCCCCCCTGTAATAGAAGTACCTAGCTAAATACTCTCAGCTTTTTGTCAGTCATAATAGAAGCAGGTTTTAAAAATACCCAGTTATTCTGAGTGTCTCTTTTTCTGGGCATTTGGCTTAAGGTACCCAAAATAAACACACAATGAAAATGCTAGCCTTCTTTTTAAGCAAAATGACATTTACATGTACTAAAAATGATATTTGCCTTATGCTACTTCAGTTGCACAACAACCCCTCATTGATTATCATCGAATTACATTAGTTTAAAATTGTAGTAACTGAGTAGTGGATCAGGTCCTATAGTCAGACATATATTTTCCACTAGATAATGGCTACTTATATATTTATGAATTTTAAAATGCTTTCCAATTCAATTATCATTGTTACTGTGTGCAGGAAGTAAAGAAGTAAATTGCAACCAAGCTTTCAGGGGGTTTAGTCCCTCATGAAGCACTTGAATTTCAAATGTCAGGGGAGGGCAACTGTATGGTGCCCTCTACATAATAAATGACACAATATGTTGAATATTCTTAATGTTTTTGTGTTTGTGGTTTTAGGTACAGAACTATTACCTGTTGCTATGTGAAATATAGTAAAGAAATGCTATCATGTCTTTAACCAAGTGGCACAGAAAGTTTCAAGGAGGTTCAAAATAATTGGTACTCAGATCTGTTCTGTTCTGATCACCCCTAGAAACAGAAAGTACTCACAAAGTGATAAACAGCTTTCAGGCAAATGCATAACTTCAGTGTCAATGGGAGTTATGTGCAGACACTCAGAGCAGAAATAGTATATAGCTCTCCATTCCTGAACATGACAGTCATAATAAACCTTAACCTCAACATTCCCTCCTTTCCTCAACCACAGCTAAAAATGCTACACACATTTGTACCATCTAATGAACCAGACATTAAAAGGAAACCACAGATCTATACCAGTAGATTATCAGGAAGAGAAGTGTGAAGTGAATACTGCTCATTACTGTATCATGGTAGTTACAAAAAGGAAAGACCTAATAAATCACTATTGTCATTCTTCAGCAAGAGTAGGGGATAGTCTGCCATTGGAGATGCCACCAGCTGCTAAAATAACTGCTTGTAAAGTGGATAGTGCAAACATATAATGCAAAATCCTTGGGGACAGAAACTCAGACTCACCGTGGTGAACCTGGAAAAGAATGATGGATATTTATTTTACTCTTCTTTGATGGCAATACAAAGGAAGGGGAGATTGTGGAGTGAAGGACTTTGAGTGAATTGTGTCTAGTTTTTGAGTCTGTTACCTACTTTCTTTTTTAATGTGTACAAACCAATTAATAATAGATGATGACTCTGATTATGAAAAGGGAGAGGTATAAGATTTGCTCTTTCAGAGGCAAATAAATAAAAAAAAGAGTAGGAGTGAGTGGAGTTTAGAACTGACTCCTTTTCCACCCACACCTCCTTGAAGCCAGGGAAACATCCAGCACTGAAATGATCAAAACCTATAGCAAATAGTGGTCAGTAATGAATACGTATCACCGTAATGAGCAAACACAAAGAACAAAACTCTGCTATTTTTATGCTTCAGAGACATATTTCATGCTATTTCTACAGTTTGACTAATAACCAAACCCCTAGTCTACCTGATGCTCAGTTTCCTGTTGGTTAATAATATTAATAATTATTTCTTCCCTGTCTCACCTCTCATTTTCCTTATTTTGACGATACATTTTCTATTGTTTTTGAGACAATTTGACAATAAAGGGCACAAAAATATCTAGCTACTAATATATCCATTCCTCTACACTGCACAGTATTTACCTTCCTCTGATTGAAATTCTGATGATGGCTGAGGGAGTGATTGCACCCGCTACAATTACTAGAGTCTGGTTTACAATTTGTTCTGTAACTGTTATTCACATGTAACTTTTCAAAAGTCTTTCTAAGATTATTTTTATGTGAATAATTAGACTGATATTTAAGAATTCTAATCTCATATAAATGCTCAATCAAAACACATATTTTCCTGTGAGCTAAAAGTGTCTAGATTTCAGCTTTGATTCTCAAAAGAATGTTATTGTTCCTGCAGGATGTGAAATGGAACATAAAAGAGTACTTTACCTCACCAGTTGAATTGGATAAATTTTTTTCTCCTCTTATTTTCTTTATTTTTGAATGTTTAATTGATTACTGTTGTCTGGGGCTTTTTTCTTAATATCTTTATCTTCTTCTCCTGTAAGTGTGGATTTACTGCTTTTAAAAATTCTACAAAAAGAATATTGTCCTCATTTTGTGCTTTTTATTTTGTATATTTAATTCCTAAATAAAAAATAGACATTTTCAATTTCAGGACCCAGTCAGTTAGCTGTCTCTCTTAAGGGACTACCAAAGAGAATAACAACTAATTCTGACGGTATGATGTGTATTCCAAGATTCACATATTTTTTTTACAAGCCACAAAACAAATGTTGATAATTGACTTTTGGCAAGTAATGGTAAGGAACTGGACTAAAAGTTAGAGCTGAAGCTGAAAATATTTTGTCATATTAAATACTTTCTTATCCATAAGATAACCCTTTTACCAAGTGGTAGACGGACAAATGACAATGTCCTCATGACTGTCTAGGTTAATGCCTCCCTCAGAAAGGGGGGAGGAAAGAAAAGGGTTTAAAAAAGCCCAATAAATAATCTTTCACCTTTGCAGGCAGTAAAAAGAAATGCAATTCAGCAATCAGGAAGAAAAGGAAAAAAATGACCCCTGGAAGTGGGAGGGCAGAATACAGAGATACAGAAGGAATTTGCTTCTACAGTGTGCATAGAAAAGCCATACACCGAAATGACTGGTTCTTGTTTGAATATGTTTGTGGGCAAGACCACATTTTGTGTTGGGGAAGCACAACCTAAACCACAATATAGTAGAATGTGGTATCTCCATGATCATGTTTCAATACGAGCTATTAGAATCCCTGGTTTAAAAAGGAGAAGAGTGTTGATGTAGACTTCAGAAATTGTGGCAGCAGGCAAAACAACTTTTTGCACTTCTGATGAGAAAATACATAAGCTTCTCTGCATCATTTTGTTTTACTTGAGCTCTATTTAGTTTTAATCCAAGTCTATTATAAGGGATTTCTTTTAGATACATTTCCTATTAAGCAGATGAACTTGAGATTCTTTGTAACATGTGGCTCGTTTGAAAACAGTTGCCATCATCTGTCTGATGAAGTGAACACCATGGAGAGGGATAGCAAAGTCAATTCACTTTGGCTTCTAGTGAAAGAAACAAAGGCCAACAAAAGAGCAAGAGGTGGAAGTGTGCTGAAGTGGCACTTGAGGATATGGTTTAGTGGTGAACATGGTGGTGAATAGAACTTGGCTGTCTTAGAGGTCTTTTCAAACCTTAACAATTTTATGATTCTATGATTCTGAGTGTCAGGATCCAGCAGTTTTCAGGGACCTAATTCTAGGCCATCACAGGAATGATAAGTCTGATTTCTCCTCGTTTTGCACTATGTAAAAACTCTTAATGACAACAATGTTTCTCTTCATTTACTTTGGGACAAGCAAAAGGGTCATCAGATCAGAACCTCCCAAAATTTTATATCATATGTGTCCCTTCCAGCTCAGAATATTCTATGATTCTATACTTTACAGTATATAAATTGCAAGCACAGTAACTACTGGACCTTGGAAGAAGGTACAAGTAATAAGCATCATGCACCCTCTTTCTTTTTCCTTTAAATAAAGCCGTTTTATGTATTTGAAGATTGTAAGTAAACAAACTGATTAAAGCAGTCATTGCTTCATTGCGAGGTCATTTTTTCTTAACCTTGAGATTCACAACAGAATTGAAGCATGCATGCCAGAGCACCTTCTGATTTATCTGACACTGGTATTTTGCTTATTTTACAGTGGATGGAGACAAGAACCTTTATACCCTTTTCTGAGCATGCCAGTGTAAGCAAAAAGTACTGTGTTTCCACTGAAACAATTACAGGTAGCTTGCTTCCCCTTAGATGACTGTTTCTTGGAAGTAAGTTATTGTGCAAAGTCAGGGTCAGAGCAGACTATTACAAACCAAGCATCAAGAATGTATGGGGAGGGACATTGCTGGAGAGGAGTCTTTGGGAATAATTCCCCACTGTATTGTCTCCCTGGTGGTATATCCTGCATTACTACTGCACATTGTTTGTTTAAAGTCACCACGTACAGCAGAAACAATTCATACACCCCAAATTTTCTGAAGTAAATGTTCATAAAATCTGTGCCCCGAAGTCAAGATAGAACACCTGTATCAAGTACATGTTTCGTAGTGTGGCTTACAGATGCTTCTCTCTGATTTCATGTGCTGGTGAACAGTAGTGAAGACTATTATGCTGAAGAGTATTGAGGGCTGTAACAGCTCTGTAGTGGTACAGGTGTTATCTTCACCTGTAGGTATCTTCAGTCATTTGTTATTATCTCCATGTCATGACACATGAAAAAAAAGGAAGAGATGGACACAAGCTGCTGCAGTCCTTTGCAGGAAACTGCCATATGTGTCGTCCTGCAAAAGGTGTTTGAGTAAGTTATCTCAAATGCTATTTGAGGATTCAAAATTCAGAATTGAAATCTGTGGAAAATATGCAGCTCACCTCAACAGACCTCAAAACAGGACCATGGAAAATCAGAAGGAGAGACTCAAGGAATAAAACTACTTTGAAAATGCAATCTTAAATTTGCCCCAACCACTGCCTGACTTGGATTACCTACACAGGGACCCAGTGTGACTTTCTTGGAAAGCCAGAGAATGAAGCAGCAAAATGCATTTATATTTAGGAGAAAAATATTTTTTTATAAAATGCTTTTATGTTATGCTTTTCCACCCAACATATTTTGGTGATATTTTTTAATATATTCTTATGCTATAGTATGTTGTCACATAACATAAAAATATGTTAGTATGATATTCCAAGAACAAGGTTTTGCAGTTTTTCATCAGCTCAAATTTGTTGTTCAGTTTTTAGTTACTGTTTGAACACCTCTGTGGAAGCACACAACTCCATCTCAGTGCTACATTCTGGTATCTGTACATTGTTCATATGCTGAATCCACTTCCTGACTTCACTACTAATACTTATTGTCAGAAAGGCTGTGCAGACTATCATAACCTTGTCAGGTGATTGAATACTTTAGGGGACAGATTTCCAAAGCTATCCACGTACATAAAACAGATATGTGTGTTGTATTTATAAAAGGATGTGAGGGTTTTGGAGTTGACCCATCTACTACACAGATGTGGCACACAGTGAGCTTTGCATCTCAGCAGGAGCTTCTAGGAGCTGCCTTATTACAGCTAATAAGTCTGCAGATTAGATGTCCTGGACTAGTTCTCCAAAAGAAGGAAAACCAGAAGTTTCTGAGTAGAGCTGTAGGAAATACTTGCAGTAAGCACAATCAAATAAAATTAATATAATGCTGGATTTCAGGAGAAAACACACACCTCAGCCAAGGTTCATAAAGTGATTTTGGAATAATATTTAATTTTTCTTTAATATCATATCATATCATATCATATCATATCATATCATATCAATCATATCATATCATATCATATCATACCAATAATATCAAATTTCAAATCAAAAAAGGAATTGTTGTAGCCAAACTGTTGTAGCTCAAACCCACAGCAGGGTTTGTCTGTGACTTTTGGAGAGAAAAAAAAAATTACATTTAAGCCGGAATTTTGACATACACAAATAAACAGAAAGTCGTGTGGCTGAGGAATAAAGTTCTTCCTCAGAACTGCTTTTATGCAAACATGACCCTCCAAAAGCTCAATGAGCCAAAGACTGTTGAGACTTGCTCTCTCTGATTTAGCAGTTTACTTAAGCATGTGCCTGTCTATAAGCATATGGATAACTTCATTAACATGACTGAGAGTTAGGCAGGTGCTATGACAGCCTAATGGAGTTAGGCCTTGTCTGAAGAATGAGTTCTGAGTGTTTGTTCTTGAATAAGTCAGCCAACAGTCATCTCGGCTTTTGCTGAGCAGACTACTTTGTCCTTTGTTATCAATGGCCTTTGACTAAACTTAGCAATAAGATACTCAGCAAGAGTAAAAATTTTTGGTTGTACATAAAATTATTTTAGCTCATTATAATTAAGGCCATAGACATCAATAATGAATTTTATGAAAAAAATTGCTAAACTAATGATACACTTCAGGAAAAAACACCTGTGAGTGAGATGGCACTACTTTTCATCCGTAAAGAGAGTAAAGTGAGAAATGAGGGATCAAGAAAAAGGCTAAAGATATAGGAAGTAACTGAGAAAAGATCTTGCTTGAATCAAATGAGTAGCTTTTTCCTGAGTTCACTCCCCAGATCTGAGTAGCAGGAACTTCAAATACTCTATCTTTCCATTCTGAAAGCAACACTGTTCTGTATAGAAGTGAACTCTGAACTACTGTGCCTTCATTTCTCTCCTCCTATTATAGCTCTGATTGAACTAAACTACTGGGTTTCAGTAGGCACTGAAAAGTTAAAGCTGAAAGCAAAAAAGACATCCTGGAAAACACACATGGACAGACCTCACCACATCCAAGACCTTCCCAAAAGAGTACAGTGTTAAGGAAGTTCCACATGGTTTCAAAGTTAATAGAAAAGTCCTGATTTATTTTTCAATATAAACCCCAGAAGTATTCTCAGTGTCTTCCAAAGCACTTACTGGCTGCTTTACAGGCCACTCTGCCATCAACATATAATATATTCATTTTTGAGATATAGTGTTGCATTTAAAATGTAGGTTTTGTTTTCCTTTGCTTTGTTCCCTCCATGTAAAATGGAATATTCTCCCTACACAGAGAAAGTAGTCTTTATTAAACTTGTAGGCTTGCAAATGAACAAGGCCAGACAATGTAAAGAGCTGAAGAAACTTTTTTGGGGGTTGATTTATATTGAAACAAGCAGGTGAAATACAGCATATTTAAGCAAGTGAAATACAGCATATTTTATATTGTCTTATAAAAGATGGTTTATAAAAAGCCCTTCAAAATGCAATGTTTTGAAAACCACAATGAAAAATGAATTTTTGATAAGTCTTGCCTCAGTGATAGTCTTGGCCAAGAAAAGACTTCTACTATACAAATGCAATACCGAATTTTGACTTGAGAAACTCTATATGGACTGTGTTTTACATCAGTCATTGAATTTAGGAAGGGAATCCAGAAGAAAAAAGTGATAGAATCAGTAGATATTGAAGGTTTACTGCAATTTATTTAAGGCAAGAAGCACATTCTGGACTATAATTTTCCTGATAATACAAAAATGCCCCGCTCTGATGATCCAAATTTTTATTCTCTTTCTGCTTTCATTGGATTTTTTAAAGATGAAACATAGTAAAACTTCTAATTTCTCCCAGTGCTCCTGCTTCCAGTTTCTCCTGGAAATTGCTCTTTCTTCATTGGTAACATCGAGCTTATGAGTTCACCATTCCAACCTTATTCTCCAATTTACAAACAAAAAGGAAGAGATCTTAGCTTTCAGAGAGGTGTAGAAAGGCCTGTCATTCTGGATTATTCACTTTTGTATACCAGTCACTAGACATGACTGTCTCTGAAAAAATTCCGACTTGGGAGGATTTTTGTCAAGCCAGCATTCCTGATTCTGCATTGCCCCACATCTTGGATATATACATCATTTAATACAATGCCAGTATAAGATAGTCTTAATAGATGTTGTGGCTTTTGTATGCATTGAGTTGATCACATAAGGTGCAAAACACAAATCAGCTTTAGTCACATTTTTCTGAGCAGAAAGGTTTTATCAGGGCATGTGCCCTTTAGGGATCTTATGTTGTTCAAGTACTTGCATTCTTCCTCTTCACTTGTTTTTGGTGCTAAGTGGTAAGAAAAGCTAATTTTACCTTTGCATTAGGCCAAGTCTCACTGGATGTAAATCACTTTGGTTTAGTTATGCTGTTTACTATTATAATGTTAATTTTTGCATTCTCACTGTCCTAGAAAGAACCTATCATAGCACTGCACTCCTAGGGTACCTCAATCTGAGCACCTGTGAACGCTCAGTTCCCAATAAGGGAATTGAGGCTACACAGAAAATTTTCTGGTGTACTTGTTGCCAAATGGAAAGGGGACAACTTCTTAAGAACGTAGAGAGATCATGTTCCCTTAAACATCAACCCAGACCAAAGTATGGGTTAACTAACAGCTTAGGAAACCAAATTACCAGATTTCCTTATTATGTAACATTTCTCCTCCAGCAGCACACCTTGAATTAATTCAGGCAGTCCAGTGCGAGCATGTTTTGAAACTTTTGAAAGTTCACTCGCTGTAGTAGCCTTGAACTTCATTTCAGAGAAGTGAAAGCGTGTTTGCCCCCTTTTTGTGAACTCTTCAGAGAAATAATGTTCAGTGTAACAAGCATAAGCTTTGCTACCTGACAGGAACTTGTGGCAAGACCGCTAGCAGTGATCAGCTGAAAATGTTGAAATTGTGCAGACCTGTGTTTATGCCAGGGATTAATTTGGCCATTAAGTTTGGATTGTATCTGAATTTTAAAAATTCAGTAGAGCTGTGTTGCTTTGAAGCCAGGGCCTTAGATTTGGGCTGACCTTTCCTATTCTAGCTCAAAAACTTAAGTAACTGAAGCAATTTAATACTATAACTAGTATTTTAACAGCCACAAGGGCCTAGTAAAGGTGTGGTATTTTCTCCCAAATTTTCAAAACCTCTGTCTTCCTCTACAGTTTACAAAATTGCAGTTGCCCTAACATCTTCTGAAATGTAAGCAAGGCTGTTGGTTTTCATGTTTTTGTTTTGTTTTGCTTTGGTTTGTTTTGGTTTTGTTTGTTTTTACCAATAGATCTTTTTGAAAAGAAAAGCCTAAGTGTTACATAGAATTACAGTTCTTAAATAACAACCAATACTGTATAAGCCTCTCTTCCTACGTGTTTTCCTTAGTAGTCTGTGGGAGAAAGGGGAAATGCAAGAATTCAATGAAACATAAGCAGCAAGTAAACCTTTCTATCCTCTCCAATTACACAAAAATAGGAAGGGAGCATCATTTTCAAAGGAACAAATGTTACACAAGACATGCCCTTTAAATCCTTTTTAAGGCTCCGTGACCTGTAAAACTATCTGCAATATCAGCAACAGAAAGCTTTGCACAGAACAAATGCTTATGTTTTATGTGTACTGTATTTGCTAATCATTAGTTCATAAGCAAGAGCAGATATACAGTGTGCTATAAATAATGGCGGGAATGTAAAAGTGAATTGATCTGTCTGGCTATCTAGTAATACTGCTGGCAGAGAACCAGTTTTGAATGGCTGCCAACTACCATAGACCCAGCCAGGGATTTGTCTAGGGGTCTTGCCCTGTCAGGCAGAAAACAGTCTTAAGCTGAGCTCCCAGAACTGTGAGCACCGCCTACTGCTCAACAATGAGCATTTCCTGCAGCGTCCCCTTTACCCACTTAGTTAAATAGCAGAAAACATGCACGAGTTACCAGGCTATGAAACCAAGCATCTAAAAATATTAATCACTGGATAGAGAGGTCAGCGTGCTTGTGAACTGAAGTGAAATACATTGTTCAAATTGACTACGCACACGGAGAGTGAGAAACTGAGAGCAAGATCCACACAGGCACACAGACACGCACAAATATGCTAAATTTATTCTGTTGCCAGAGCTCTTAAAGCATTCCACAAATGTATGGTAGCTACTGTGCCGAAATCCTCATGGGTGAGGTAGTAAACAAGCAGAAGAACGGAAGCATTTATAGTGATCTAGATATTTTTAAGAGGATAATTATGCTAAATAATGTGATTGTAATAGAAACAAATGGGGTGGGGCTTTATTACAGGAAAGAAAGGAGGTGGCTCAGAAGCAAGTCCTGACAGCAAAATTATTTCCCCATCTTTAGTGCAAATGGAGCAAAATGGTGGGCTAATTTTCCCCTCTTCCTTTAAGTCAGTCATGCTGATCTACTTATTGCATTGCTTGAACTAGTTTTCCCTGTGTATAAACATGGAAAGACAGCTCAGGCAGCAAACTTACCTCGGGATGCCTTGCAGGGATTCAATAATGTGCCTGCTTGGCACTGTTTCTTGTATCCCTCAAGGCTCTCTCCCAATCTCTTTGTAAGATCAGCCCTGGCTCAAAAAAAGAAAAAAAAAAAAAAAAAAAAAAAAAAAAGAAAAGGAAAAAAGAGAAGACGAAGAGGAAGGGGAAAAAAAGAGTCCTATCAAATGATACAGTTCAGCTTCATGTAATGTCTTTTCTAGGTGATTCTGATTCACTGTTTAGTACAGAATCAGAGTGTGTCCGTTCATGTGTGTGTGTGTGTGCATGCATGTGTGCAGGCACATTGATTGTGTCTGTTCAGTGTTTATATTCCTGTTTATATTCCTGTATAAACCTATATATTATCTTTACTTACAAAGAGAGGACAAGTTGCTAATTAAGTACTGGTAAATTGCATTTCTTCAAAGTGAAGCTTATAGATCAGAGACCACAGGACTTGGGCTGCTGCTTTGGTTTTGAATTTGGTATGGCTTTATTGAATTTTATAAATACCAACCAAATTCAAACAAAACTGATTTAGATTTCACCTCATCACTTAAAATATATCTTGTAGAGTACAGCCTGTGCAGTAATCCTCTGCTATACTTTAATTTGGTTTTAATTTTATAGGCCCTGTTTTAACTGCATATTTCCAGACCTTTATTTCTCTCACAGCTCTTAGCAAAATGGTAGCTCATAAACACAAGCTCTGCTGTATAGACTTTGCATTTCATCCCAAAGTATTTCCTTTTTTATAGCCATGGTCTTTCCATCTTAGTGCTCTGAGCTTGGGTCACAAATCTCACTGCTATTCCAGTGTGTGACATCTTCGCTCGTTTGCCGCTGCTCATTAACAAACAATACTGCTGTGAAATTGGTTTAATGACAAAGTAATAAAATTGCTATTCTGCTCACAGATTGCCTGAGGCACTTTGAGCTCCTACAAGGCTTACTGTGGGTGCCAAGATACATTAAGCTGCTTATTCGTAAAAACTGCATCATCCGTTTTTTTCACAGGTTTTTTCCTTTCCCTATCTAGCCCCTGCTTCTTTTTATCTTCAAATAAAAAGATATATTTGCTTATGTTCTTCCATGCTGTCAAGTTTTTACTTTCATGCATATTTCTGGAAAATGAAAGTGTATTTCATTTCATTTTTCTTTTTAAAAGGTCACTCTGTCCCTATTCCAACATTGTTCCTGGACTCCAAACCCTTTGCAATGCAACATTAAGGGAGACTTATTTTAATATACCATATTATGTAATTGGGATACTAGATAGAGTTAGTCCTATTTTAGGCATAGCTGAATAAGAGAACTACTTATAGAATGAGTTTCCTTTTTTAAAGAACTGATTCGTGCAATGCAACTATTTTCTGTCAAGATTTTTAAGGCAAAAGCTTTTTTTTTTTCGTTTCTGTTTTAAACGTGAAAATAATTATATCATACCTAGTTACTTTTCCTACTCAAATTCTACAAATACTAAAATATGGCAGAGTAATGACAACCAAAAAGCTTTGAGAAGCATGTGGTTTTCATAAAGAACTGCATGTTTTAGAAAGTCTTCCTTTTCTTTTTCTTTACACCTCCTTTTCTTTTATCATTTATCTGAGGGTCGTATGGACCCAGAGATTTCCTGCTGGCAGACAATGCTAAAACAACCCAGTTGATCTTTGACAGGTGGACAGGTCTTGATAGTTATAGTCAGGCATCTTGACACTACCAAAACAGTGTAAACAAACAATCCTAATTAATCCTACTTTCACAATTTAAACAAGTGTACTGAACATTTATGTTTATCAGTTTTCACTCAGGGAATGATTGTAATCTCTAAATGCTTCATTGCACCTATGTGTGTTGCTCACACCTATATAAAGTACTTTTTTGGGGAAACAATGGGAAAAAAAAACCTCATGTCTTATTTCCACTTCAATAACAAGTAATTTGACCTGCTGAGTAGCTTAGGAAATGTGGTTTGGGTATCTGTGATGGTTAGCTAGCAGTGGAAAAACTGGTTCAGAAACAATAAGGTCTGGTCTGAACATGAATCTCACACACACCCCGCTGCCCCCCTTCTCTGCTTCAAACCTCAGACTGATCCTCCTTTCAAATATCTTGTGCTTCAGGGCTTCCCCAGGTCAGATTCATTGCAGAATGTGTCTGACCTGAGGAAGCCTCAGAGCATGAGATTTGAATGTAGCAGGCTGATGCAAGCCCAGGAGAGACTCCCAGCCTAGTGAGCACCTCTCGGTGGGATTATCCAAGGTAGGAAGGCCTGCTGGAGGTCAGGAAAGGATTTAAGCATGCACAGAGGAAAGTGAGGGATAATGGGAGTCACTACGGCTGAGTTGGGCTGCTGACTCTGCTCAGAGGTGGTCATGAAATACGTTGGGAGATCAGGGAAGAAAAGGGAAATAAAATGGAGGAAAGAGGAAATTGTCAGTCAGAGGAAAAGGACAAGCTCATGTTTAAGAGAATTTAACTGGCTGCTAGGAGGTAGACAGGACCTCCAGATGTGTAGGAATGGAAAACCTGTGCAAGGCTGGCAATTATCCTGTTAGTTGAGGAAGAGTTAATGAGGTTAAGACCCACATATCGCAGAAGATTTAAGTAAGACGTAGATCCTTTTGGTGCCTTCTATAAGGATTTTCCAATTTTCTGCTTCCCTATGATCTTTACATGTGCCCAGTAAAAGGAGTGTAGAAAGCACACTAAAACAGATTATGGCCCCATGATCTCCAGGTCAGGTCTTCTTTCTCTCCACAGCAGATTTAAAACTTCCTGCAGACTGTTCTAAACTCTGCTGTCTAATCTTCACTTCCAACAAGCAACCTACAAACTGTGTAGCCTGAGCTTGTGCATGTGGGTGCTGTGAGTCTTAGATTCACTGACTCTCTGCTTACAGGGGATTTTCCCACTCCAGAGGAAGCTGACAGTTCATGCTCCTTTTGTGTTGCTTTAGGGTTGCAAAGGTGCTCATCATCTTGGTCATGGAAATCAGTGGGAGCTAAGCCCTAAGCAAGAGTTTGGAGTGCACAAATGGAGATCAGAGCTTTCGTATTCCAAGCAGGAGAGATACAACAATGCATACACTGGAAATACTAATGCAAGATTAATTAAGCCTATGCTTAATTCTTCTGCTAGGCAGATTTGAGCTGATTTACTGTTCAAAGGGAAAATATTCAACTATCTACTTATCCTAACATTTACTGGAGACCCTAGAAGTACGTATTGGGCCCCAAGGATACTATACGAAAGCTTCTGAATTACTTTCTTTTCCTGTCTGTGAAGTATACACTCATAACTTGCTTATTTTTCTATTCGCATTTTAATGGATCAAATCTGGGCCCAAAGTTTGTGTTGTAGATAGCATATGTATATCTTTTCTTGGACCCCTGTGTAGAGCACAAGCACAATCTGAGAAAAGAATTTGGCCCATATGAAGGGATTGTCAGGTTTTAAAGATGTGGTAATTACAAGCACACAAGGAAGCCATGAAAGTCTGGATGAAAAATTCAAATGAGCCAGCAAAGACACAAATTTGGCTTTGAACTAGGAAAGCTCTTGCTTTGATCCTGATCCTTTTGGGCTGCAACCACAAGTTCTGACAACAAGCCACATGTGTATATTGAATGAGATGATGGGGCTGACTGAGAGGTGTGTCCACTGTCTGTTCTTGCTACCCTGCATGCTTACATCTGGTCGATATTTTGGTATTTTATATTTTTCGTTTTATTTGCAACTGGTGGCTTATGGGACTGTGAACACTGACAACTGCAAAATTGAAAGGTTAAGGGATAAGAGAAAGATGTTGAACACAGTTACACTGAAATTTTGAAAGGAAAATTACTGAGTCTGGGAACTATTCTATAGCAAGTATCTCATTTCCTCTTATCTCTTTCTTTCCTCAAATGGATAAGAAAATGCCTTTGGCCCTCTATAGGTTCTCAGGTTTAATATATCTGTACTTTTCCAGACTGACTCGACACACCTCATTTTGGTGTCTTAGAACACCTAGGAATTTTCCACAGACTTGTTTTGAAATGTTTCCTCAATGTTTGTAAAGTGATAAACGAAGGAATTGTTTATTTATGAGTAATTAGTGCAGTACTCCCATGGCAGATAACCTGGAACAGACTTTCTGGGACAGTATTGCTGGAAATTGTTTTTATTAAAACAATCAGACCAGAAAAATTGTCTGACCATAGAATATCCCAGTTTAGCTGTAACTTTGGTAGGATAGGGATAGGATGATGTGTACAACAGTATCTATTGTAACATCTATGTGCAATGGCAAGGGAAAGAAGCAGAGAAAGAGGACTAGCTGGGAAGACCATTGCAGCCAGAGTCTGGTGTGACAGCAGGAATTGTCCTCGTTTATCTTTGCAAAGATCTGATACCTACAGATGTATCAAAACCCAAATGGAGGAGAAAGGACCAGTCCGAAAACAGGTAACGTGTAAAGAAAGCTCAACTTATTAGATGTACTTTTCATGAATAGGTTTGGTCTTTATACATGTCAGGTGGGACTTGCACTGGGCCAGGACAGTCCCACAAGACACTGTGCCCCAAGACTCCCTCCTGAAGCACAGCTCCCCCAGCTTTCCCTCTGCTCTAAGGGAGCAGCAATTTACTGCTAGCCCACACCAGCTGCCGATAATTCCATCTTCACTCCTCCCCCAAATCCGTTCATAGCAGCTTGTATTTTGAGAGTACAGGGGAAGAATCTCCTCAAGAGATAACACATTGAAAATAAATGTTAGCTTCTATAAAAGGTACTAGCTTAAGTATGCCATGCCCACTGCATTTATTTAAGGATACAAGTTCCTTCAAGCAAAATGTCAATATTTTATTTCCTTCAAACTATGAAACTATGTTATTTTAGTTGAGCATTAAAGCAAGTCTCTGGTTTTATTTGCTAATTGCAATAAACCTTCTCAAAGGAATGTGATTTGAAAGTTGTTTTAAATGCAGATGACACTAGATTTTGGTCTACAGAGTAAACCAGAAAAATGTTTGCTGAAGGTTACTAGATTTACTTTCCCAAACTCCCCAAGTATTATGTTTTATGAAGGACTGTGTCATTCAGTTATACTTGCACCTTGACAATGATAACTAGCATGGTGCCACGGAAACCGGAAAAATGCATTTAGGGTTGGGCCTATGCATCAGAGAACAGAATCAATCTTCCTAATTAACTGCAAATTAGCAATCCCAAAATGAGTGGGATCAACCTGTCTTCACTGGCCAAGAATCATGTTAAGTATATAGCTTCCTCTAAGTGCCTCTAAATTACATTTATGCCTGTATAAAGTAACATTCTTTTAATCTAATGCTGCATTAATGTCACTGATCTGAAAGTTATGGCACTGTTTTAAATTTCTGCAGATAGGTAGACAGATAGAAAGATAAACAAATTAATAGACAGTTATGGAGATAGCCTGATATTTTGTTATTCAGGGCTCAGAGTAGCTCATAAATCACACTGAAGCCACAAATAAGGTACTAATTAGCATAAGTCTCTGGAAAGAAAAGTTTCTGTTGAATGGGGAAATTCTTTAAGGCCACTGAGCAGTAGCTATTAATAAAGAAAAAATAGTACATGCAGAATGGAAGATAAAATGCAAAAATGGGACACAGTAGATATTTGATTAATTCCATCCCTAATGATCAAAATCTCCAAATAATGTTAGGCTAAAACTAACATTACTGATATACTGTTTTTACTCTTTAGGGTGTATGATCAAAAAGATCTTGGGTATTGTGTGAGTACAAAGGACTGACCTTGGGTGAATTAGCTTAATTAGTTAATGCTTGTAAAGCACTAGATGGGTGTTAAGTATTAATTAATTATTAATTATTATTGGGTAAAGATGGGATTTGGAATCCCATCGCTCATACATGTGCCCCATCCTTCATACAAGAGCTTCATGGGGGCCCCATTGGTCTCTGCTTGCCTGCGTGTCTCACAAGTCTCAGCAGAGTTTGGCAGCCCCATTCCAAGGAGTGGGAAATGGGGAGACATTAGGCGCTTTGTCCTGGTGGCTGAGTGAAAAATCGGATAGAGAGACTTCATTTTCAGTTTTGTTAGTGTCTTGTTTTGTGATTTGATGAGAGAATTTTCGGCCAAATTCTCAGTACAAGTTCCTTAAGGAACCGATGCTCAAATGAATGTCCAAGTTTATCTGAATGTAATGTGTGATTCAAAATGCTTTCCTTTCAGTGCTGTTGTGAAACTACTTTTTTTTCTTTGTCTTCTTTTGCCATTACCTCATAAGGTTATTAACCTTATCTTTTATTATCGTGATTTATACCACTTAATATTTAAAGTGAATAGTTTTAAATTACAGAGGATCCCTGACAGGCTCACAAAAAATACCTTCTCAAAATTATTCTGAGGTATCCTTCCCAGTCACCTTTGCCCAGAGCTGTTCTTGATCAAATGTTGGTAATATTCATTTCAGGTTTATTTTCAGGGTTATTCAAATATTAGTTATTGTAAATCCCACTAATACACTGACTCTCAGGCTAATATTTTCCTTTCATTTTAATATGAAACATAACTATTGGTAAATGACATTGAAAGGAATGTAACATTTAACTACGTTTCACTTCGCATTAGCATTGTCCAATTTCTCATGTTTTAAATTTTTCTGCCTCACTGCAGCCTAGAAGAAAATACATGCTGGAATAATTATATGAACAATTTAGATTTAACATATTGAATAGAAGAAGAGATCATGCCCGCCCATTTGTATTTTTTTCCCCCTTTTCCATGCTAGTCTGGAAGATGAGTAATTTCTCTCCTTAGGAGCATACCTAATAAACAAAGCTCTAATGCTTAGAGGGGAGTGAGGGGAGGAAAGTGCTTTATTACTACTGCTCAGATCAATACACAAAAATCTCAGGATGATAGGGTAATTAAAACACGCACAAAGTAATTCATCAACTTGCACTTGCCTTTTGAACCAGCTTTCTGATCCCTGATGTTTTTGCTTGCAAGAATTCAAAGACAGCTCCCAGCCAGCATTTCCCACTTAGCTTACAGCCCTAGTTTTCATTCACAAACAAGAAATTGTGTTGGCCTTGCAACGCATATGCTTCATGTTTTTCATCCCTTCCCTGCTCTTTGTCTGCTGTGAGATGCTAGCTAGCATTGAAATTTACCTAAGAGCTAAGAAAAAGGGGAAAAAACAATCTGCGCTGTTTGACAAGTGAGAAGTTCAGCATCGACTCAATCACTGATAATTTTATGCTGCTGGTTATTACACTTGGATTGTTTGTAAGTGCTCCTATTAAAAAATGAAATAACCACTCCTGCTGTAATGAATAGACCAAAGAGTGTTTGAGCCATTTTCATGATTAAAAATAATATTAGAACTTACTTTGAGTTATCTAGTGGAAATGTCTCATTTCAGCTGGGGGCTGTGAGGAGCAGCATTCGCACCGCAGAGCACCACTTCCTGCACTCCCAGAGTCCACTGTTATGATAATTACCTTACTGGCATTCCTGTTTTGTTTCCCAGACCCCCAAATGTTTCTTTTCTAATGACAGAGCTCCAGTTGTGGCACATAAAATAAACAGAATACTTCTTAGAAAGAATTCAATTCCATACTGATTAGCAGAAATTTTAAATATAACCAGTTGAGCTTGGCTTTTGTTACAGGTAAGGACTGTGTCACTGAAAGCAATGGAGTTAGATCTTCATAGGAGTTGATTGTGTATTAATGTAGCAGAAAGGCTAGGAAAGATTTATGCACTGAGTAGGCTCAAGTTCCTGCAGAAGATTTAATCATATTTCTCTGCTTACACAAAACATAACCTCCCTTTGTTATTTATCATTTGCCCTGTAAATACCTGCTAGCCTATAAAATCCTCTGTTATTATCTTGTGTTATCATGATGCACAGGGTGTCAGCTAGGGATCAGTCTCCTTGTGCTAGGCTAAACATACTGATCAAATAATAGAGTCCCCACCCCAAACCTTTCCCAATCTGCATATCACATAGAGCTCACAGGGAGATGTGAGGGTGTGGTGGTGGTTTGGGAGGATTAAGTAACAATAAAACAAACAATTTAGCATAAAAAGCAGGAATCACTTGCCTAACCAAAGATAGATGGGAGTGATTTTAAGGAACAGGTAGGGGCAAGCTCTGAAGAAGCATTTCAGAGTGTAAAGGTGAGTTTTAGATGGTTGCCAGGGAAGAATCTCTCCACACAAGATAGGGGAAATCAGTACAACTACAATGAAGTTGCCGTTCTTAGTTTGATTTTCCAGTCACGAAATAAATAAACCAGGTTACCAAAGTCAAAGAAAGAAGCACAAGCTTCTCCATGAGGGCAGTCCAGATTTTTTACAGGAATTTAAAAAGTACCTCTGCATTGTTTTTGCTGTTCTCCCTGACCAACAGAGAATCTTGGTTGCAATCACTGGTGCCCAAGGTTACTCCTATCCCCTTTGACTAGCCTTAACAAGGGCTTTACAGTGAGACCACACTGGTTATCAGCTGGTTTTTGGTATTAAGCTAGCCACTTGGTTCTAAGCAAAATTTCTTAAAACCTCAAAACTTTAAAAGCACCTTGCCCCATTGCAACTAAATAATTTTAACTAAAATGCAATTATTTCAAGAGACCTAGGTATGTATGTGACACTTTGAGCCTAAGTGACTTATGCACAAATGCCTAGTTGATTTTCCACAGAATTTGAACTGCTAAGTCACTGTATGCTTTAGGGAAAAAATCCCAAACTTGGTGGTTTTCCCCTTTGTTATTCTTGCACAAGATGGAATGCAATACTCACCAGATTTATGAAAGGAAACCATATTGAGCAGTGTATTTCACAACTGCTAAAAAATCAAACCAAATAATAATCTTCCATTTTTTTAACATCTTATCATCAAAAATAATCCAGCTCAATTTCAGATTTTTAAAATTAAACATCCAAAATAATTACCCCTGGGATGAAATTAAGTATGAAAATTTCTACTCAGAATCTAGTTATTTTAAAAAGTTATTGGTCTCTGGAATAAGTGCTGTTTATAATGAATGTGTCACCCACCATTGCTGTAATAGGAACAACTAATGAATAACAGAATTATAATTAAAATGAATAAAAATTATGAAATTTGATGTGGCGAATGTAGTGTACATTCTTCAGTAAGCAAGCTTTAAATGGAATACAATTTTTATTGGAAGATAATCCATTCTAGCAATAAACTCAAACCCACAATTTTTGCAGCCAAAAATAGCAACTTTGCTGATAGTCCTCTCTGAGCCTTAAAAGCAATAGTCTATCACAGAAAATATATTTTTATTTCTGATAGCTTTCAGTTCCTGCATATAAAGGTTATTGTAGTACTACCTAATATCACAAAGTATGACAGCATTATTATTGACGTTTTTAGATGGAATAACTGAGGCAGAAAGAAGTAAAGTGACCTGCCTAAGCAGCTCAGAGACACAAGAAAGAAAATGCTCCATGTCTGTTGGATCCCAGTGTACAATTCACTTGGCTACACTGCCACTTTTTATAGCTGCTATTATGGATTACGTGATTTTAGCATTTGAAATTCTAGGATCTCAATAGAGTAAATTCTGTATATACCAGAATACGTCTTATCTTCAATTGCCTTGCTTAATACAGGTTTGATATCTTAAAAATAAACAACTTGTACAAGTCAGAACAAAACCCAAACAAATGTTTGGGTGTTGCAAAGACTAGGAACTGTATTCCATAAATATGAATTCAGTAGGGAACATAAAAATTTCCTCTCCTTAGGACCTTTTGATCACAAGGATTTGCCAGACTCTCCTTTTCTCTGAGTCTTATTCTTTGTCATTGATCATGAATATGAACAGCCTGATTTGTGTATGAGAGAAACCTCATGCAATAAAGTTCTGCTGGCACCAACTCCTCATTCTCAACTGACTCTCCTTCTTAGAGTTAGTGGAAATAAACATGGAACCAATTCATGCCTTTCTGTACTCAGACAGATATCCTCTGATTTGAGCAAGGAGCTCCCCTGGGATGGAGGCAGTCCCCGTTGTGAAGTGGGAGCTGCCCCATCACAGAGCTTCCCTGCCACACTGGGACATGGGCTACCACACATTTTGCTAACAGGTGGTACCAGTCCTGGTGAATCTGCCCCTGTTCCTGCTTGCAGCAGATTATGCACCACTTCACTCAAAGGCTGCACCTGTCTCCATGTCCAGTTGTGAAGTTTATGGATGTAACTCTCCTCTACCTTTGCTCTAGTCCAAACATTGTAATCAACCCCATTTATTACACAAATGCTTTTGCATGGCATATATATTTTGTTGTCTTAGAAATGAAAAATTTGACAGGAGCTGAGGAAAAAGGAATCTTAGGCACAACCCCACCCCCTTCCCCCAATTACAAATTCTGAGGAGAAAAATGCTTATCTCCTCACGTCCATGCTTGAACAGTTCACAAAGGGCTGACTGCCTTTTCATCCAGCTCACCAAGACCAATATAACTGTAGACTGTTCTGAGGTGTAAGGTGTGTTAAAAATATTGCACTGAAAAAAGGACAGATAAAACATTTGGACAAGGATAACATCCAATCCAAATCTAGCCTCATAAGAAAATAAAACCTGAATTCTCCATAGACCATCTTGGGTTTTGGCACTGCAAGTTCAGTATTATGACCTAAGAGAACAGGAGAAATGAACCAAAAATCTCAGAACAATATGCACTTGTTACAGAAATATTGTCTCAGACCTAGATATGGAGCAGTAACTGTGAGCTAACATATTAAATTCTCCTTAATTCAACAAGTATTTGAGTGATACCTTTGCAAAAAATTTTCACACTTCCAACCACAGTTGCTGTGGTTTTTCTGAGCAAACTGAAAACACTAACTATAATAACACAAAGAATAATTGTTTCACATCACATTCCCTCACAAACTCTCACAGTTACTGACTTTCTGAGGTATTCAGTTTCAAATTTGAAGTTGCTGTGCCCTCCTTGAAGAAGAGGTTGGGTTCATTAGCTCTGTGATGGACCAGAAGTTAGGGCACAGTGACAGTCTCTAGTAGGTGTGAATATACATTATATCAGCTGTTTCTTATTAATGAGCTGTGCATGCTCCCAAAAGAGTAAATCAGAATTATCCCACCTTCAAGAGGTAAATTGTCTCAGAAATGCTGCATTTATCATGAAGAGAGAACACACAGATAAGTAATTACCACAGAGTGGCTCTCAAGATACAAGTGCACATTAAACTTTTCTTCATGGTAGGTTGTGTGACCATAAAGCCTGTGACTCTCCTAAGTCTCTTTCACAAAAGAAAGAGAGATTGAGCCTGCTTTGCTGGCATTGTCACCTATAGTATCTGGAATACAAATGTAGTCAGGAAGTGGTAGATGAAGTAAAAGGTCGAAGGATCTTTCAGTTTTTTGTTTGTTTGATTCTTCACATTCCAGAAGGGACAAGATTTCACTTGACTGTGCTAAGAATGAGTTTTTCCAATCTTGGTTCTATTTCTACTCAGTATATGGGTAGACAAGAGAGCACTCAGCAGCTACACCTCAGTAAGTGACTGCTAGTCTGAGCTCATTATACAGTAAAATCTGTTTGCATATACCACTTCTAGGGGGATAAATGCAGGAGATACTGAGGAGTGTACTGTCTATCTAGGCATCAAGCATAAAAGACAAGTGAACAATGTGCATGGAACAATGTGGTGTGCTTTGACAAAGGATGCTATGGTCTCAGGAACTCCTAGCCCAAAGCTAGTTTTGGACCAAGATTTTGAGGATAAAAACTAGACAGAGACAGGGCATCATTACTCTGATTTGGGGCAAGCAGAATTGGGCCCAAGTTCATCCTGCAAAATGTAAAACATTGAAGAGTGACTCCCACCTGCAGCAAAGAAAACTAGGTCCTTTCATAGAGCAGGTTAACCTGTGATCAAAACTGCCCTATGAAGTACTCTTCCCCATCTGTGTTGATTAGAATAGAGAAGCAAAACTCCTAATTTAAGTGCTCTCTTAGCTGCTTAATGTTAGCTTGAATAAGGGTGGGTGAGAACCAAGAAAATCAGCCAAAAGCATAGGTCACCTTTTGCAAGGTATTACACAAGCTATGATGTTGAGCTTATTGTAGAGCAGCAGAATTTTAATAATACAGTGCCAAAGTGGGAGCTTCTTCTCATAAGTGAATAAGAAATTGACAAGCATTCTATCCTCCATGTCAACAGTTTTCAGAGACAGACAGAAAAAACATGGCAAAGGTAGGAAAAGTAAGAGCTAGTCTCCACTTGGCAGCATTGAACCACCTCAGCAAACTGTTTCTGGAGCTAAATGTGAGCCTATCATAGACAGGTAAGCCAGAATCATTTCCTTGGGGACTAGCCTGCTGCAGTCCAGAGGGACAATAGACAGGCAACAGATCAGTTAAGAGAAACAACAACCAAGCAGGAAAGGCTGCACACCAAAGAAGCCAGGAATACATACATGCCACTCCAGCAATAAAATTGACATGTAAAGCAATAGCAAGAAAACAATCACTCCCAGCTCATACACAGTATCTGAACAGAGCTCTGACAGAGCTAAACGAACTTAATGACAAAACGTCATCCAGAACACCCTGCCAGTACCAGGGTAAGAGGGACTCCAGAAGATTCATTCACATTGGAATTACCTTCACCTGGTGAAGAGATATACAAAGACTATAAACTTCCAGCATAAAACCAACCAACAGTATGAAGACAGCAGCAAAGTAGAAGAAGAAATAAATATCCACAGAAATAAGGATATGAAGACCTGCCCAAAAGTCAGCACACTTGAGGTACTTGGATGTCTCAAAAGTTGTAGGAGATGCCATAGGTGCCATGTCTTCAGACTGAACTGCGTGCTAGCAATTTCTGGTCCTCTGTTGAATGCTTGTTGGCACGAAAGTCACAATAGCTAGTAACTGTTAAAAACAAAAACTATTAACTCACTGAAACTCAGAGGAATAATCACAGTCTGTAAGCAGAGTTTGGAGACGGCCCCAGGAAGGCATTCTGCATTACAGGTAGCATGAAGCCTAGTAGTTGCTGAAGAAGCTCTGTAAATAGCTCTTCTGATACACAGCCAGATTAATTTGGGATGAATTTTGTGTACCAGCACATAGTCCATGGAACACCTATTAACTTCATTCATTCCCCAGTCAGGACAGGGCTAAGCAATCTCCAGCCATGCCGAGCAAGTGCTGCGTCATAATTCAGTCATCAGGAGGTGCTTGCAGAGCCAGGAGCCATCAGCAAGCTCTGCTGCCTGAAGTCAAAGCACCTCACCTCTGTGACACATCAGAGCATCAAAGGCTCATAAAGAGAGTGCCCCCAGGCCACTCCCAAATTCAAGTCTTCTGTGTGGCAGTACTGCTAAACCACTGAGATAGCTTCACTTCAGCTGTCAGAACTGGGGTTCTTTTGCTGTCTGTGTGTAAAAAGACCATTTTCAGGCTGTCTAAAAAAAATAAAATTATACAGGGAGCAGGGAGAAAGAAGTGCAAAATGATGCTTCCACCTCACATAGCAAACCTCTCAAACTAATCAGTCATAGGGGAGACCAGGTGTCATTTTTGACATATTATTTAGCATCTCTCTTTGTTTTATTCTTTTCTAGACTGATGCTGTTTTGCTAATTAAGGTAAATGAAATTTCAAGTGCTTGAAATTCAGGGGTGGCCTCCTCTGTGAGCCAGTTTCCCTGTTCTCCATGAACAATTTAAAAATAGAATCAAGTTGGGTTTGTTGTTTCGTTTCTTTTAATTGGTATCACTTTGTCTAGTGCACAAATGCACATGGATGTAATTTAGTGACTTCAGTTTTCCTCTTGTGGCAAATTGATAGGAAAATTTTATTATGAGTGGAACAATGACTACAGGGAGTGAGGGAGAATCTTGGAGAACTGCACGTAATTCGGTTGACTAAATGTAATACCTGCATTATATCAGTAGCTAATGAAAACAGTGCTGAATACTGGCAAAGCCTAAACCATTTCTGATTCCAGCTCCTGTCAAAAGGCCACTCCATAAATCATACCTGAATTTTATTTAGTGTCAGGAGCCAGTAATCTGACAGAGTGCAATGAGGTGTTCGGACCAAAAGATGTATACCAAGTCATGTGCTTCCTAGCTTTGTAATCACAGGGTCGCATAATCCATCTATGGATTTTAATAAGTAACTTATTACGGTCCCTTTAGTGTTAATTATTTTACACATCACTTGTTCCTGGTTTATTGACACAATTTAATATCTTTATCACATAAAATTACCAGTATAGCCAATCAGTATTTATTATAAATGAGTAGCCTGTGGAGAGATTCTGTTATTTCCTTTCCATGCCAAAATGTAAAAGACACAACAGGGCCAGCATCATATTAGACCTTGATTATTTTTGAGATGCAGCCAGGCTCTACCAGCCTGGTTAGGGACAGCAAGGTCAAAGTTGTTGATGATTTTTGGTCAGCAATTTTTAACTGATTTTTCTTTTTTTACTGCTTTTCTTTATACACCGAAGAAGGGCCAGTTCCCAACCAGTCTGGGTTTCATTCTGCTAGCTACTGTTAATCTGTAAGAGAATGCACAAATACCCTGCAGGAATTGGATCTAAATACCTAACCATCCCCTGTCTAGAAAACAAAATGAATCTAATTTATTTTAGTTAATCAAAAATGTTTTTTCTGGTTCCAAAGGCTAGCCTTTTGCATCAAGTTTTCCAGCTTCTTTACAAATTGTGATGCTAAATTATATTTTAAAGAAATTTTAATTAAAGCACATGCTCTTATTTTAAAAGAAAACAATAACACATTTTTATAAAATATAAAGTTTCAGTCAAACCCACATCCCTTTAACTACCCATTCTGCAATACTAATCCTAACTGAGGATGAAGGCATGTGTTGCATTTCTTGAGAGGAAGGTGAGTCTGATCAGTCTATTACTTTGAACCCTGACTCATTCATTTTTCTCATGAACATTTGAACATTTAATTTTTCTTCATGAATGTTTGTTGAAAAATTCTTCCCAAGCTCATTCACTCAGCAATAGAGCAGTGGTTTTTCAGATGGAGGAAGTGGGAGGAATCTCTACTATTGTTTTCTTGACTTACTTTGAACATTTGTGCTGTCAGACTCGTACCTTTGCACCAAGCACTACACTCCAGCAGTCCCAGCAGAGGCAGGGTAGGCAGCAGCTATCTTACAACTGCTTATGTTAGGACTGTCCTGCTGTTGGATCAGGACTAGCATAAGAGGACTATATTCTTGTAGCTCCCTACCTTATTCCATTGCTGACTGGCTCATTAACACATTGATAATATATGAAGACAAGTGCAACTATTTAGCTGCTTTGGAAATAAGAGAGAAATTAAAATTTCTTGTACTGTCCTTCCCCTCCTCCCCCAGCCAGTTAGGAAGCTGAAGGAGTCTCTAACTGCAACTTTGCAAATGAGGAATGAACAAATCCCCATAAAATTACTGTGTTTGTGAAAATAACACTGAGACTTTGTCACAAATAATAGAAAACTGTCAAATGTGAGAAAAGGTAAAACGCACTGTTGAATCCACAGTCACATAGGCTTTGGAATTAGAGGGCTGAGCTCCATAAGGAACAGGTAGAACTGCAACTGTGATGCTTTGTGCTCATGCTGCACAGAGAGTTTGGCTAGAATAAGAGCTGCTTTGCCCTGGCAGGGTTCTGGGGTAGTCATAATGCTGATACAAGGATATCTCTCCTTCAGCCTTCTGACTTAGCCCTTTGTCACAGGACTGGTTCCCTTTCTTGTTCTTCCATAAACTCATGTGATAGGATGTAGCTATCCCACTAATTTCTGATTATTCTTGTGTTTCTTAATATAGACCCACGTGCATATGGAGTTACTGTTCTCCAGATAAGATGGAATTTAAAAAATCTTATCCTAGCCCATATCTCATTTTTCTATTACATTTTCTAATAGTGATATTTCAGGGAAAGACCTGCTGTAAGAGAACAGGGGAAAAAAATAAAAAGCAGATTTCCTGGTTTTGCCGACTTGCCTATTCCTAATTCAGTAAGTTCCCGCACTGTCCATGAGAGAATGAAAACCTGATAACATCCTTCCTTTTGTTAGTAAAACTATTGTACAGCTATTTTCATGGAGACAGTGATGAAAAATCATGCCATGTGTCTTAGGCAGCCAATGGAAAAATGGAAAAAGTGAATAATGATGCATGTGGGGAACTGATTTTGCAAGCAGTACCAGGCTCAGTTTTATTTACGTAAAACACTCACTGGGTAATCAACAAATGAATGGAAACGCAAAAACTACCAACCCTGTCTGAATTAACTCTGTATTAAGAAGAGATTTCTTCACTCTATCCCTATCTGTGTTTCCATTCTTTAAAAACTCCTGGGCAAAATTGAAAAAATAATGGGAAACAACTGATCCTGTTTGGTCAAATTGCTAGTACATATTAAGAGAGAAAGGCAGAACTGCAGGGTTTGGTCCTTCACCCTTCACAGCATAAATCTCACCTATTGAATCATAGCATGGTTTGGGTTGAAGGGGACCTCAAACACCATCCAGTTCCATCCCTAGGGGCACCTGGAATGGGCAGGAACACTTTTCACTAGACCAGGTTGCTCAAAGCTCCATCCAACCTGGCCTTGAACATTTTCAGGGATGAGGCATCCACAACTTCTCTGGACAATCTGTTCTAATATCTAATCTATATCCTTTCAATATTTTCAATATTTTTTCTATAATATTTTCTATAATGATTTTCTATAATAATTTTTTCAATAATTTTTACTATATCCTATCCTATCTCCTTTCAATTTAAAACCACGCGCTGGTTTTGTTAGGGATAGAGTTAATTTTCTTTACAGTAGCTAGTATGGGGCTATGTTTTGGATTTGTGCTGGAAACAATGTTGATAAGAGGGGAATGTTTTCAATACTGCTGTGCAGTGTTTACACAGAGTCAGGGCCATTTCTGCTCCTCCCTGCACCGCCCCAGCGAGGGGACTGGGGATGCACAAGGAGCTGGGAGGGGACAGCCAGGACAGCTGACCCCGACTGACCAAAGGGATATCCCACACCATATGGCATCATGCTCAGAATATACAGTGGTGGGAGGAAGGAGGAAGAGGGGGGGCTGTTCAGAGTGGTGCTGTTTGTCTTCCCAAGACACTGTTCCACGTGATGGAGCCCTGCTGTCCCGGGAATGGCTGAACACCTGCCTGCCCATGGGAAGTGGTGAATTAATTCCTTGTTTTCCTGCGTAAAGTTTTTTCTTTACCTATTAAAAGATCTTTATCTCAACCAATGGGTGTTCTCACTTTTCCAGTTCTCTCCCCCATCCCTATCCTGCCTCTCCTCACTGGCAGGGGGGAATGAGTGAGCACTGAGTGTAGCTGAGATAGGGCTAAAGTTAAACTGTGACAAGCATTGCATCTCATGCTATCACTACACACACAGATAAAGAGTTCTTCCCCATCCATCTTGTAGGGCCCCCTTGGGTACTAGGAGGTGCTGTAGGGTCTCCCCAGAGCCTTCTCTTGTCCAGGCTGAACTATCCCAGCTCTCTCAGACTGCCTTCATAGGAGGGGTGCTCCAGCTCCATGATTATCTTTGTGGCTCTGCTCTGGACCTGCTTGAGCACATCTCTGTCCTGCTTGTGCTGAGGGCCCCAGGGCTGGACACAGTACTCCAGGGGGGAATCTCTTGTGGGACAAGCTGAGGGGGAGGATCACTACACCCAAGCTGCTGGCCACGCTTCTTGTGTTGCAGTCCAGAGCACACTTGACTTTCTGGGCTGTGAGTTCACAATGCTGGCTCAGATTTAGCCTCTGATCCACCAGGACTCCTGTGTCCTTCTCTGCAGGGCTGCTCTCAGTAGGTCAGGGTCCTCATAGGATTTAAGAATGGTGAAAAACATTTTACAATGCCATGGTGGCTGATGCTGTTCTTCAACAGCACACCTGCCTTCACTGACTTGAGAGAGAAACCACATCTTCTGGCAAGCACTTTGAAACAATGCTCCTCCTGAAATACAGACCCCTTCCTCTCATAAGTACTGTGCTGAAGCCACCATGATGATTTGTCAATGTATTTATGTCTTCACGTGGGAACTTTTGCCACATTTGCATTCTGCTTTCTTGAGATAAAACACTAATGCTAACTCATGGCACCACCACTCCCTCACTAATAGCTGTTAAAGTTTCTTTGCTTATCAGTGTTTTTCAAGGAAGTTCACAACTTGAGCGGTCAACTTTAAACAGACTGAAACATTAGCTTGTAGTGACAAATATAAAAGATAAGATATGTCTGGAAACACATGGAAAATGTGGGAAATATCTTTTCCTTGTTTACCTTGTGAGGTAGAAAAAGAGGAATAAACCTGCTCATGTTCTCAATCAAATACTAGAACAAAGCAGGTCTCAGACAAGGGCTGGGACACAGCAGCAAGTCTGAACTAAATGAATAGTCAGCAACAATGATTATGAGTCACATACAAAGAAGGGAATATATTTTCTACTATAATCACAATAAAACAATGAAGTAGGAAATGGAACTTGAAGCAGGCACAGCAAAAATGTTCTGAAATAGAAATTTTAAAGCACTGCTTTTTCTTCTTTCTCTGCTGATAGTTTTCTTTTTTTTTTTTTTAATCAAATAAGGAAATCTGGATTGTTCACACTGGAAAGAAGATACGTTTCTCTCTTTGCTGGTAATCTAAGATATCTCCTGCAAAAGAACTTGGTCTGTGACTAGGAAATCCTCCCTCCTGCCATGCAAACTCTCTCTTTCTGACATATTTCTATTTTCAAAGCTCTCCAAACTACTTGAAATTGCAGAAACAAAAATAAATCTCAAAACCTGATATTTCTATTTAGGAACTGTGAACTATTTGTACTAACAAAATGATTTCACTGCAGTGTGAGGTGTCAGATAAGTATTACTAGACCCTTTCTCTTGCAGAGGGAAGAACTGAATTAAAGAGGAATTACCTCTCAGAGCAGTGACTTACATGTTTTGAATCTCAAAGACAAGCCAAAGAAAGCTATTAGAGTATATCATGCTGGGAGAAGTGAAAAAGCTTAACCTTTTGGAAATTCTTCAATGAAAGGTCCAGGCCCAGTGCTATGTCCCTAAATTCCCTCCCTTTGTTGTGTTTCAGGCTGGGACCACTGGAGGGGACACAGATGAAGAGACTGTTCTCAATTCACAGGGGACCTGTTCAGGCTGAGAGAACTGAGCACACCAGCATCATCAACTATCCGAAAAAAATGACCCAGAAGAAGTGTCTCAGGAGTTAAAAAAAATGTAGGAGAGAAGGAAAATTCACCTTTATTGCGTTAACTATTGTGTTAGAGATTAAATACTTGAACAGATTCACACGGTCAGACTATGTCATAATCAGAAACAAATTCCTTGTCTTCCAGGAGCTGCCTCAACTAGTTCTTTCCTGGAAATCTCCAAGGAAAAACTCCCCCAAGAACAGCGAGGCAGCAATGAGGCCCTGTGGCTGTATTCTGGCGTTCTCCCTCCCTTCTCTACCTACCCTGCACCCTGGCACTGTCTCAGCTAACACAAACAAACCTTCAAATAAAAATAGTAAAATATTAGCAACTTTCAGGCAGTTTCTTTTGGGTGAGCAGTAAAGGCTTGGCAAACGTCTTCTCAAGCAAGCCCAGTGAGACTTATTGCTGTCATTAGGGAACCAGTCTCTGGCGAGTCCTTGCCTGCAGTGCTAGCCCAAGAGAAAGAGAACCTTTTAAATTAATCTAGGTGCAGAAAAGAAATCTAATGTGGGGGAGGGGAGATGTCTCCAGTAGTTGAAGTCTGATGGAAAATACAGAGTGATAACAATATATTTCCTGATTACAGAATGGTTTCTGTAGGTTTGGTTTCACATAAAGAAAAAGCCTGCCTAACAGAAAAGTGAGCAAATATGGTCTCTATTACAAATACTTCTGCATAGAAGTGCAGAAAAAGAAACCTGTGCCCAGTGCATGATTTTTAGGCAGTAGGATCTATTATACTCTCTTCTGATGGGTGGGAGAAGGATAATGAAAATCCCAATTATCAAGAAGAATGGAAAGCTTTTTGTTGTATATCTGAATAGGGCAATGAAATAATTGGTGATTTCTGAACAGGGGCTTCAGTGTATATGCTGGGGATGACCACATTTCTCTTCCCTCCCCAATGGATCTGGCTACCTGCCTATTTTTGTGTGAATTTATTTGAATTACACGAACTTGGTACATTCCTTTATTGTTCTTCATTAAATACAATCAGGAATATAAATTAGATATGACAACACTTTAAATAAATACATGTCCTGTGATAAGACAGAAGATCCTTATTTCCAGCTTCCTTCACACAGTAAAATGATGAGGCACAAAGGAGCTAATACAGTTGAACTTAAGGGGGTTTCTATTAAATCTCTACTTGAGCTGGCAGTCCTTTCCTTTCTCGTTTCCTCCCTGCTTTGTTGACTTTTAAAAGACTCTGGTTGTTATTTGCACAGTGTTTCTGGAAACAACATTATTTTGAGCAAGGGTTACTCTTTCCAGAAATGCTTATCTGGCACAGTAGGGGACAGAGAAATTGCAATTTTAGTGTCAGAATAGGCATTTCAACAATCAATCCCAGCACTTCTAAACACAGGGAGCTGGCAATGCTGCCTCTCTTTCCAAACACAAGTGGTGCAGTTGCACACTCAGCGCTGATACATCCAGCTTCCTCCCACACCCTTAATTCCAAACACAGAGACCTTTTTTTTTTTTAACTTGCACTAGTATCAATCAGGAAAACTGTGCTAAAAGTCAGTGATATTTCACCAGCAAAAGTAAAACTGCAAGTTAATTGAAAATCTTTTGAAACTTACTGTACAATCTTTCTGGTTCAACCTGAAGAACATGAGTTTTGAAAGGGCCTCAGCCTGGCCTCCTTTCCTAGAGATGCAATTTTGCATCTGTAATCAGTTTAAACCACAATTTAATTACAGTCATAAACCTTGCCAATTACCCATCCAAATGTCTGATTTGTGAAGCACTTGGGTAGTTAGGTAACCACACATAGGACTTGCATTGAAAGGGAACTTTGAGCCTGGATACAAAAGTTAGTACTAAAAATTGAATGTTGTTTCACTTTTTCAATATTTTATGCTTGTTTCTGTCTTTTAGTTTTTGGTTTTTATTTTCTGAAAGAAATGATGGTGTGACTGTGATGACAGGGAAGAAAACTATGAGCTCATCAGAACTAGTTAGAGACAGAACTAGTTAAATACACTATTTGGAATGAACTTGGTTATATTTTTTAATATCTTTAACGATGATGCTTTTGATGGCTCATCTAAAATGTCTTTGTTGGAAGACAAAACACTAATAAAGGAAATTTTCCCTGCAGGCTAGCTGGAGTGGAAACATACAACTCTGCATGACACTTTCACTAGCCACAGATTTGCTACGAAAACGATTGTAAGGCACTACTACATGAAGTAATTTGAAAGTTGAAGCAATAAAGTACAGTGTAAATAATTCAATTTTTGGAGAGAGTGGGGGCAGTTGAGCTTGTCTTAAGTGGGTGGATCAAGCAGATCTATTACTGGCAGTGGAGGCTGCATCAGTAAAATTCATCTTCTGAAACAAAATGTTTCTTCTTTAGACATGGTGGCACTATGTAGAAATAGCATTTCACACAGCAGCTTTGCGTATTAAATTTATAAACATAAGAAATTGCTGACTAGAGAAAGGATCCTTTGGTTCATCAAGCCTTTTCTTTCAGTATATTTCATCCTCAACTCCCTGGTTTATCTCTATATCCTTCAGTCCTTTCTCTCCTGAGATAAAAATGTCCAGCTGTCTCTTAAACTCATTTAGATTACTTGCTTCACTGGCCAATTATTCCATATGTTTACTACTGTTTCAGGCAGAATTATGTTACTCAATTCCCAGTTTACTCTTGATTTCCTAGATTTGCAACGTGTTTCCAAGGTCTCAGACTACTGATTTTAAGAAGCAATGTTCATCTTTTCTGTTGTTAAAAATATATAGAAAATTTTAGCATCTTTAACTATTCCTTAGTATTATCATGTACAATTAGATAAGTGGTTATATTTTCTAAGAACAACAGAAGTAGATCAAGGCTAAATCCATGTCTTTAGCTTTCTTTTCTTCCTGAGTTTATAGCCTCTTCTTCTTCAATGAGTCCCTCCAAGCTCTCAAGGAAAAGAGATTTCTAATGACTCCTTGAGACAGGACACTCACTCAAATGAGTAGGTTCATCTCAGAGGCACCTACCATTTTTTTTTTCTTTGCCAGTGAGAGCAGACCTATCCTTCCTGGGTTTTTGTGATAAATATTTTCTTAAAGGGATATATCAAAGGTGAGGTATGACAGAAAGTGCAGTGACTCCCAGATCACTTCTCACTTCATTATAGCACTTTTCTCAATGCCTGCATGGTATCTGTTTCCTGTCTGTTTTCTACTATCTGCTACACCTGTGTAGTAGCTTCTGCAAATATAATTTGATGTTGCAATAGCAACTGAGATGTCTCATGCAAGTTACTGGTCTTCTTACCTTGCCTTCATCTTGGCTTAATGAAAATGGGGACAACATATTCTCCCTCTTTGTGAGAAGGGATGATATTCTCCTTAGAAGGTTACCTTTCATCAGAGTGACACCTACATATAACTTCAGGTGGAATTTTGTTACCAATTGCTATAAATCAAACCACGTGGTTCAGTTTATGAACCTTTCATAAGCTAAACCCTGCAGCGTTTACGTTGCACTGCAAGACACATAATTTTAAAAAAGTAGGTGCTGCAAATGGAAGTCTACCAAAAAATAGCATCTGCTCAAGAATCTGCCCGGGGCTGAAGTCTGAGGTTAGGTTTTGGCTCTGGCACTCTTCCCCAAAATCAGCACGACCCCGCCTGTCTTAAGGTTTAATTCTGGGTCTTGAGGACTGATCTAACTCCTATTGGGGCTTCCTCATGAAACACATGAGCTTGATTCTTTTCCCATTTACATAATAAACATGAGAAATAATGCTGCTTGAGAAATATCCATCAGATATCAATAATTTTTAACTTGTGGTCTCTTAATTTTCATTGCACATTTTAATGATGTTCTGTAAAGGAGAATTTAATCCACAGACACAAGGCTTGCTTTTTTACTTGTCTTCTGTGCATTCGTTGAAGCAAGGCCTATTCCAGGTTCTGGTTTCCATATACTGATAAACATTTCCCTATAAAAGTGAAACTATCGAGAAATTCTAGGGAAAATTCAGTGAAAATATTCTGAGAAAACATTTTAATGTTTTCCAGTTAGAAATTATCCAGAATAAACCATCTGCTGCTTAACGTAAGCAAAACCTTCGTCGTTATCAGTTGCTTTTTGGAAAAGATCAATAATATCCCAAGCAAGTGGTAAGTAAATATCTAAAAAAGGGTTGGTAACCTTTCTGATTTTCCAAGTTGTAAAACGTTTCCATTGAAGATGTGTAGTGAATTTAAGCAACTGAAATCAGCTGGGACTTTCCTCAATTTTTACAGACCACTCAGGACTAATCCAGATATTCCCAGATGGCAAACTGCAGGTTGAAAACCACTGATATACAGATATCATTTGGATAATCCTCCTAAGTTTTTAATATTCAGTTAAACTTGCTTCCAAATGGAAGTTTAAGACCAAGAGAGTAATGAGCACCTTCTTTATTTGATATTTGTCATATATATCTAGACTAAGTGAATAATGATATAAAGCTTATAAACAAATGAAAATTAAAAATAATTTAAAATATGAACATGTATATGTCTTAAAGTTTGTGCAGGTATTGACATTACAGAAACCCAAGGAAAGATAAGATGTAAAAAAGATGGCTGAGGTTTTTCAATTTCAAATAAGTTTAACTTAGGAAAAAACTTAAAATGCATGCTTCTAATGTTTTCCTCAATTTCTCATTATTTTCTGTAGGACCACAGCACTAATCAAGTCTGGCATTTAATCCTTATAGCATTACCTCCATAAGTTGATATTTTCTGTCTCCAAAACAGGTATTCCTTTGGCATGTTGATTTACTAAACCCAAACATATTCTCACTATGTTTATTAAAAATAAATGAATCAGTGAATCAGTTTGTGAAGAGTTAATCTTTAAATTCGGAGTTTTTTCTTAAGCTTAGATTTCAGTTCTCTAAAAAACCTAGCGCAGGGCTTCTTACCTGCTGTCAGAGTCCTCTCCTATGCTGTCTATCTTCTATCTCCTCTCAGAAAAAGATATATAATTCTATCCTTTCTCATTAAAACCAGTTATTCTTTTTAAAATGTTACCTGGACGTGGAAATGGCAAAGTCTGAATTTCAAAGTCATATCAGATATGTGAGTAGAATTCTTTTCTTAAAGCATCTACACAACGAGTTACAGCATTAATAGTAAGTACTCCACAGTATAATAGCATTCTGGAGAAATGCCTAAATCTTTCACAAGTATTTTCTTTTTCCTTTACAGCTTTTACCTTCTCACTCACACCACAATCTAACAGGGTGCTCAAGCATGGTGCCAGCTTCAAGCACATTAAGTATTCTCTCCGCGATATGTGCACACACAGTATTTTCAGATACAGCATCACACATACACATGGGTCTGGACCTATGTCTGGAAATGTGATTCCTCTTCAAGTAGCTCTCCAGCCTGATTTCAGAAAAAATACTCTTATCTAGCAAAGAATTTTAATCGTATGCGTGAGCTTCATTCAAAACAATGCAAAAGATGTGTACGAGTACTTAACTCTCAGAATACTAGAGCATGTGCTCCATTGTTTAAAATAATTACGAAAAAAATTAATAATTTTGCTATTTTTTTAATCCTTTCTAATCTATTAATTTTACTTGTCAATTTTTCTTGTATCTTTTTTTCTGCTTCAAATGCTTTAATAGACTGCAGCAATAATGCTTATAAAACTCTTTGTCCTTCATTGTCAATGTACATTTTTGGCTTCCTTCTGCTGATTTTGCCTCATACATTCAGACTGGACTAGACTTGTTTTTCTCAGCCTTGCCCCTTGCAATTTTTGCCTCACTTTGCAGCTCTGCTTACATACAGTGGTTTCTTTGTCTTTCCATCAATTGAGATGTAAAAAGGGTAATTTAGGAAGGTGGGAGGATATGGAGTGGGAAGTGAGGATGAGGAAATCTTCTTCAAAAAGTTTTGCCTGTTTTTTACCTTGTCATGCAGTCTTATATAAAAGCAGCTTTTCCTGCCCATGGCAGGCCAGACTACTTTCTCCCCAGCTATCCCATTCACTATGGATGACCTTTCAACAAAACAATTAAGCCATTGCTTAATTTTAGGTGCATACAAACATTTTATTATCTTCAATAATCACAAATTAAAGATAAGCATAAACTGACATGATTTGCCAAGTAAGGATGAGCTTAACAATTGTTCTTAGTGCTCTTCATTGAATCTTGGCCTAAAGGTTGGCCATACCAGTCTTCCACACCACTGGAAAGTCTCCCACCCTACTGGAAAGTCTCCCAACCTTCCGGTACTGTGTATTATCTATCTGTGTCAACTAGTCTGATACCCATTTCTTGTTCACTATGGAAAAGGCTAAATTTCTGCCTTTGAGTCTGATCCCTGTGTGCCCCTGTCACTAAATCTTAGCTCAGCACATCTGAACTGCAGCTCTTTCAACAGCTGATCAAATGTGCATATCATCAAAAGCAATATAAGCTTCTGGTTTGAACCCACTTAATTATTTATTTTTAAATCATGTATTTATTTTTAGAACAAAGGTGCTGAGCTATTCAAAATGTAATGTAGAACCCTTTGAACCCTTTTAGCCTCCATTTTCTAGAAGAGTATAAAATAACAAGGCTACAGATGTGATATTCACTGAATTCTTACTGAGTAACAGTGCCTTGGTATAAAATCCTAAACTATAAATAAAGACAAGGGTTTGAAGTACCATGGAGTTCTCCATAACCTTGAGACACTGGGAGA
>CM072891.1:3655000-3722500 GCA_037013685.1 Acridotheres tristis
GCCATCCTGGAGCTATTAAGACATTTGAAAATTGGTACACACAAGATCAACAAACACTTAAAAGCCCAGATCTTATCAAAATTCACCTTGCACAGATGGCTTTTATTATTTCTAATTAAGAGTGAGGGACAATAGCACAACAACTCTAACTTATTTAAATAATGTTCTACATTTTGGGGAAGAGAGAGAGAGAGAGAGAGAAAACTGGTGTTGTTTTCTGTTGATTTTTCCCTCCCTTCAACATCAGTGATTCTACGGCTTTTAAATGTGAAGTGGACTGTTTATCTGAAAGTGTGCTGGCAGACTGCCACCATATTTCTAAGATTAAAGAAAGGATTGAAAACAATCAGCTTTCTGAGGAACTGAAACCACGACAATGTGTTTCTGGTTAATTTACAAATACATGTATATATTTAATGCAAAACTACAGAACCAGAAAATTCCTACTAGTTAGTCTATCACGGGCATTCTTACACTTTATTAGAACAGACATCATATTGAAATAATAAGCATGGGAGGCCTTCATTTCTGCTTTGATCTATATTACTAAATGTCTGACTGGCTCAGATTTAAAATAAACTTTGGTATGTTTGCACTTGAAAACTGGAAAAAGACCACAAGTAATAATTTGTTGTCGGTTTCCATATTATCTTAGTAAAAGTTATAGTTTAGTCTGTACACTGCTGGATGCCAGGAGATGTTAGTCCAGTCACCCCTGCAGTGGCTAAACTTTCTGGTAGGAATACATGTTCTAATATGGTTGCAAAGATGGTAAGTCACTTCATCATCACCTGAGATGAATTTAGAACTTCACCTGCTTTGCAAATCTCTTGCAGACGAGTGTCATTATAGCCTTAGATGCACAGGTATGTACTGAAGAAGGGTACCACAGGGCTCCTTTTACTCTGAACATCTAAGGGTTGGGATTTCATGACCTAAACCCTGCCAAATGCACAGCATATGTGAAGGCAAGATTTCAAGATGTTTAATGATGGCTTTTCAGCATTGTCCTGTGTAGGTTAAAGTGGTTTTGTTGTTTTGTTTGGGTTTTTTTTTCTGTGTAAATGTGATCAATTTGCTTCCAATAAATTAAATTACAATTATGCCTAGTATAGTTGGATTTGGTAGTAGACTTGGGAGTTTATATCTATGTGGGTAATAATTTTACTCAGACAGAGGTACAGGTTATAGAATTTCATATAAGATTAGTTTATTTTCTTATTTAGAAAGCTATATTCAGAGGAAGGAACACAGAAGGGAGTTTCTAATAAGGAGAATCTAAATTATTCACCCTTATAAAGCATAATGAGTACAAAATGCTAGGGATTGTTTCAAAAGGCAGGATTAAAGAATACACTGACATCTTTTAACTTTTCTCAGCCTATTAAAAGCATTCCTTAATTGTCTGTTTAAATGTTAATCTCAGTAACAAATGAGTTAACAGTCATAAGAAAAAAAAAAGAAAGAGCTTTGAAAATCTCATCTCCTCTAAAAATTCCCATTCTACTGAGTCTATCTCATCACTTTATTGCCAATGTTACCATGGGTATCTCATGAACTCTTCAGTGCTACTGGATGGTCAAATAGCAGTACCACAAGACACTCGGTCCTCTGTCTGTGGATGATCAAGCCAAGTTTCAGACACCAAACTAAGCTCCAAAATGGGTGCACTTCTGCTTTTCTGTGAGACTGCAACTCTTTTAGGAAGCAGAAAAAGCACTTGCATTCGGAATTTTCAGTATCCAAGAGCAACACAATTCTGTGAGCCCATTCCCCTGGCAGACCATGCATTAATAGGGCTACATTTAAATCATGGTCCTAGTTACCTGAGATATCACCCATCTCATCACACTAAAACCTTTCTAATGTCTTAACTACGCAATGCCACTCTGAATGGTGAAGGAAAGACTTCACATACAGTACCACAGAATCAAGATTACTAAACATGCTTTCAGAAAATATTGAATGCATCTTCTGAACCAAAAGCTTTTCAAACTTTAATTAAAGCTTACCCTTTTGATCTAGATCTTTTAGAATAATTATCCTTCTCTGTTATTTACATATATGCTGCCACATTGTAATGTGTCAAGCACTTATGTTTACATTCTGAGCAGAAAGGCTGTTGTTATACCTCTGTTAATTCCCAAAGAAGACCACTCATGTTAAAAACAGTGCACACCTAATTAAGTACCTGGACAGACAGACTGAGCTGGAGAATCACAGTTGTTGTGGAAGAGCTAACAAAAACCACAGCAGCACTCAGTAGCCCTGGCTCCTCCCTATCAATAAAGGATAGCCATACTTAACTGCTGGATAGTGTAGAGCTGATTTGAGCTACGTTCTGCTAGTTGAACTAAGGCAAGGAGGAATTAAAAAGCGAAGATAGAATAGATATAGAACAAGAGCATAAATACCATATTCCTGTTCTACCATATTCCTCACTCTTACTTGTCTGATGAAGGACACACTTTTCTGTGTTTTGCCACTTTAAAAACATCAGGTAACACATTCAAAGAGACAAGCTGATGTGCTAAGGAAGTTCAATATACATGAGAGGGTTGCTGATGACATATGGCTGCTTTTAGACACAACAGAAAAGAAAGATGACCAGATGTGTGGTTTGCAAAATAAAAGCTTGAGAAGCACATTTACAGGAAAAGAATAGATGTTATAAGGAAGGGAAGAAAGATGATTAATAAAGTAATATGCAGTATTGTGGTAGAAAAAATTCCTATAATTACAATGGATAAAGAACAATGACAGAAAAACATATTCTTTGGAGTTGTAAGAAGAAAAATAATCTTTAATATCTTATACAAAATTTTTCCCCTGAAGATTTTCTTTCAAGTAAATTGAAAGGAGGGTAAGCAGCCTGTACAGCGATTTTGAAAATGGGGACTATTCACATGGACAAGAAAGGTAAGCATTATCACACATCAAGTACAATTTGGCTCTAGTTCCTGTGAAGAAGAACTCCAGTTTCTGATGGAAACATTAATATATTACTCTTGTACCAATTTCTGGCAAAACTATCAAATATTTCAGGTATTTTGACACATAAGAATAGAGACACTTTGGCTCTGGTCTTTTAATTCCAAATTTTCAGGCAGTGAGTTCCCTGAAAGCAGGAAAAATACTGGAATGGTGTGACATAATGAATGGGGAAAAGAATCTATGGAGAAAATGGAAGAATATCTGATGTGGATGGTAGGAAGTTTCATGGTGTACTTTTTAAGGTAGCAAAGAATTTTTAAAAATCCAAATAAAGCGGCCAAAAAGAAAATGTATTGATAACTGCTCTACAAGAAAATATTAAGGTTGCTATTCATAAGACTAAAGCTAGCTGAGATAACTGAAAATATTTCTGTTGCACTTGAAGGGTAGAATGAATTATAGAAGAGAGAGACACAAAGTTTGACTTAAGTTTTGCTGACAGATTAAAAAGAGGTAAAATTGGTAGCTATGGAAAAGATTAAATGATTGAAAAGATTTCAAAAATACATTTTAGGTAACAAGAAAGTACTGGAGAAAGAGGAGAAGTGATATTGGACCAATGGGTTTTCAGGTCAGTCTCCAGACATAAAGCACAATGCGTAGCAATAAAATCAAACAGTATTACAGCAATTTTCTTCTCCTAGATATCATATGCAATCTTCTAGATGTTTGGATATAAAATCCTATTTTCATTGAGTCAGTAAGAGTTTTGCCATTATATTCCTTAGAATTTGATTTGAAGCCTAATTTAAGAAACTTAACCTTTCAGTAAACATACCAAAATATTACTTTAAGCTTCTGAAATATAAAATCCATATTTCAGAAAAATATTTAAGAGCTGTCTGTAATATCTTACAACTATTGTGGGAAAAGACTGAAAAAATATGGAATGCATATTAGAACAAACAGATATACCCCAACAAGAACTAAAATTAAAGACAATACTTGAAGACCAAAATCTGCAATGAAGCTAAGAGACAGAGTATTTCAAACCACTAAAAAATCAGTGTGGTAAAGTAGTCTCAGAAGTAATGAAGGCAAACAAAATAAAAATACTGTAAATGTTGAAGTAAAAATCATAGTGAGAAGGTCTTAATGTGATGAAAAGTTACTTAGCAAAACAGAAAGATTACTTTTAAATAGTTCCCTCTCTTATTTAGAATGAAGTGTCTCATCAAGTTCTGCTTCGTTAATCTCTTGAGAAAAGCCGTGGAGCAAATATGGGTGGTGAGAACGCCTTACTTAATGCCAGTTAAGAAAATAATCAGTGCTACTAAAAATAGTGCCCCTTTCATTAATATCAGGAGGCAGAGCTGTGTCCCTTTTAATGGCTGGGCAAAATGGAACTGTCGGTGAGCCCTGGATTATTCTTCTTCAAAATGTGAATCTTTACATACTGGCAGACTTATCAGAAATCTCTATTTATGCTAAAGATCAGTCCCACCAATACAATCTGGATGCAAATATCCACTCCTGACCCTATACAGTCACTGGTTTTGGTGTAAGGTACTCCAAACAAAGCATTGTTGTAAATACCAGATCCAGGTATGTGGCAGCTCTCAAATTTTGCATTTATTCATTTCCACAGTGGTTTTTCATGATTATCTGAATTATTGGCTATGACCGAGGCAGATGATAGTTTAATACAAAATCTTTTTACTTAGCCTTTCCGATTTGGAGTAGGAATTTGTGAGTCATATAGACATGTTTAGGAGTGGAAACAACATTAAATATTAAACCATGGTACTCACACAGTACTGTTACAACTGTCTTTGATGGTTAAGCTATCTCATGGACCAATTATTTTTTCAAGATTGGATAAGATAAAGAATTTCAGATTATATGTTTGAAAAGTTCAGGACCACATAAGGATTTTCACAAATCTGGTCCCAGACAATCCCAGTGCTCTGCTTTGCAGTATACTCAGGGAATCAGTTCCTACAGGGCTGATTTAATTGAATCTGAACCCCTGTCTAACCTATGGAGCTGGTTCTTTTTTGATTGCCCTAAACCAAATTCTTACAGAAGATGGTTTACAAATGCATTATGAAAGAATGCAGGGTTCACAAAGCCATAAAGATAAAGCCCAGTTTCATTTTTTTTCTGCACTATAGACAGGATTTACAATTGATAGGAAAAAACCCCATGTTCACGATGAATGATAATGGGCAAGGAACTAGTATATTCAATCAGTAGCTGGCTTCTGTTAGCTGGGATAGAGAACTGCATAAATCAACGATTCAAGGAAACACAGAATAGGGATAATATAACGTGTAAATGAGAACAAATATGGCCGTGAAAAGATTAAATACCTTAAGAACCCAAGAAGCAGAAATATTTTCTTAATTATTTCAAGAGAAAGAAAGGTTCAGAATTAATCTGATCTAAACATGTGAAACCCTAGAAGCATGAGTGCTAAATAGATAGTCATCATGAAAAAGAGTATGTAACATATTGTGGACTATTTAGTGAAGTATCCATTGCTGAATGCCCAGAAAAGTTTTCTTAACTTCAGCAATACATTGCAAAGCCTAATTTAATGAGGAAGGCAACATGGATTTATGACAGCAAGGTCTTTCTTAATTAACTTCCTAGTGTTGTTAAATAATGTTATCACCAGAGCAGAGGAATGGAAATGCCATAGATATTATCTCTTTCAGTTTTATTACAGCACTTGATATAATTTCAGATTAAAGACTATAAAGTAGAGAAATGTCTCACAAACAAGTAACAACAAGTGGTGGGTTAAGCTGTGAAGAGTGAGGAGACTTCACACTTTTATATGTAATTGAGTTAAGCAACAATATTAGATAAAGCTAGAAATACAAAAGATTCATGCACTGTTAGGCATGAAAGGTATGCTAAAGGGCCAACCTACCACCCCACAAAGGCAACAGAAGTTCTCTGAAGACTTCAATGGAAGCTGAATTGTAAATTTATTAGCCTTTACTGATTAATATAGAAAGCCTTTTTTTCTTGAGATGCAGATGCTGTTACATATACTGTGAAAAAAAAGATGTAGAAATGATTGTAATCAATGTTTTCTGAAACATCTAGGTATACTACAAGAATGAAAGTATCAATAAGCACTAAAATGTATATTGTTATCCCTCTCTCCACCACCTTGCTCGATCAAAGTTCATGCTTTGTTAGAGGTCTGTAGTTTAATCCACAATCCTTCGGGTTCTGCTATTTTGAGGATTTTGGGCTCATATTTTGCTTCTGCTTTAATTCAGAGCTATTGTGCACCCACCAGGCTAAATAAAATCAACAAAGTTCAATAGAACGTCTTAATTTTTCAAGTCACTACACAGGTGGAGTAGGCAGGGTGAATCACATCAGAAATGTGATACTAAATACTCCAAAATGATAATAAATACTCTGAAGCCTGTAGAATATAGGCATAGGTTAAGTCACAAGCATGGAATTATTTGACGTGAATTAGGTACTGCTACTGCAAAAATTGCTATTATAAAAGAAAAGCTAAGCTGTCCAGAACTGATGTCTTCAGCACCAAAACTTATAAACTAAGAGAATGATGCAACCGACTTGGAAAACTAATGCTATGATTTAATCTGTGCTGTGTTAGAAATGAAAAGTTAGATTTTTAAAACATTTTCTGTGCCATGTTCTGGCAGTGATACTTACACACTGCCATTAAGCAGCACTTTATTCCATCTGGGAACCCTTTGAGTTCCATTAGGTTACACACAGAATAAAACACTAATCAGTACAAGTAAGGTCTGGCTCTGGATTTGGCTCATAGACAGAGGACTGGAGAGAGAACTTTGTTTTGGTTAGTCTCTGAGTAGGAGACTTTGAATTTCCTTTTTACCTAAGCTACATCTGCTGAGCTAGTTTATTACAAAAGAAATGGGAACTATGGCAATACATAGCTCCAAGTGTCTCCCATTCATACCATAAATATGTGAGGCCATGGCTCTGGGCAAGCTTTTCAACACATTCAGTAGCAGGATTTGATAGAATGCAACAGCTAACTCTCATTGCACCTCTTAATTTGCTTGCTGGAACTTGGCAATTTACCTTTCAAGAGCCACAGAGCAAGTGGATATCTGTTTGGCACACACAAAAGTTCTTTTCAGGGATCTAGTGAAAGGGTAAGGTATGGACTGCAGCTTAATGAAGTTATAAGCTAGTGACATATCTTGCCAGAAAATATTCATGATCTACTAAAAGGAAAGCGGACTAGTCATCACAAAATAAAGGTTTATGTTTTAATTTTTAATGTATATAGTTGAATTTGTATTTAGCTGCTTTTATATATATACATATATATGTATGCACACACACACTGAATCTGCAAAGCAAAGGCAATGGCTGCAACAACTTTGGTAGTACAAAGACACCACATTAATAGTGAAACCCTGAACCATTCATAGTTAAGGCCAGGTTTATTTGGGAGTTCATCTGAGTTTTGGCAAATGTTGTAAGACTTTTGGTTGCAGTGCTGCAATCGAGGCTTTCATGTGGCAAGTAGGTGAAACTGCTGTGGTTCAGGCTAAGACTTACACTATGTCTGAACCCAAAACCTCAAAGATCAACTCTAAGCCATGAACTTGCATACATTTAAAAACATTTCCAAAATTCTGCAAAGGGAAACTGCAGCTCAGGTCTTCAAAGGATATCTACTTTCCAAAGCATATGTAGATTTTGTTTGCTGTTTTCCGAGTGGGTCCAGAAGAGAGAGGACTATTTGCTCTCCTCTTCCTTGGAAGGCCTCTTTTCTGTCTGAGTAGAATTGCAACAACTTGGCAATTTCTACACTGGCAACCTGTGTACGGGGTTTTGAAATTCCTGCAGAACCAAGAGCTGGAGACTTGTCCCTTTGAGGAGACAAGAGCTTGTAACAGGTCATGGGAAGTAATAAGGGGATGTTAGCAGCCAGTATTGATATATCCAGCTCCCAGTGGCTGTTATGAGGTAGAGAGCAAAAATCATGATGTTTTATGGTTTTGGAAGTGTGAGGTCAGGGGCTTTGAATTGAAATGGCCCTTTTGGACAAGGATTTCTAGAATATAGTTCTAAAAAGAAAAAAGCATCTGAAAAAGCGTTATGCTTGATTTAAAGCATTTACTAGTGCTCATGCCCCTTTTTAAAGTGTTATGATTATGAATACATTGAAATTTAATCAACTTCTGAAGGGCAGGTCAGGTATGTGAGATGAGAGGGCAAGCACATGGAAGAGGAAGTAGCTTTGCAAGGTGTTTGTAAGGACAGAAAAAATAGGGATGCTAATGCAGCAAGACCTAGGCTTTATTTTGGTAAAGGATTTAACTCCATTTCAGGAAGACAACTTGGAACAGAAAAGTGAATCTGGGGAAGTCAGAGTACAAGGTGGCTGAGGAGCAGAGAAGGGCTTTAGAGCAGGAAGTGTGGGTGTCAGGAAGCCCCACAGCCAGAGGGATTGAAAGGCTGATTTTCAGCAGGGCTGAGGTGGGAATGATGGGAAAGGAAGTATTATCAAATCACATTAGGGTTTGACCAACACCTGGGCATCTCTGGTTTGTTTCAGAGTTCCTCTGTAGAGTTCTAATTAATTTATTGATGAGTGGCAGATTTTACAAAGTATTGAAAGGCATCAGGAAATTATTGGAAGTGGTTTATAATCTCAATTGTTTGAGTCTTGCACGTTTTTTCCATTTCTGTTTGTATTTGCACAACTTGCCAGTAGTCTTAGGTGTAACAATATATACTACACATTGATGTTCTGCCTACCACTACCATTGAACACAATATGCTGATTTCCCTAGGCTTAAAATGGAAAAAGCATGAAAACACAGATACATACACAACCCATCACATACATGCTTAGGAAACAGTAGATAGCAACATCTGCCATAGATCTGTAACATTTTAAAAATATTTACTAGGAAAATGTTAAAAGAATGTATAATATTTACACATAGAAAGTCTTGATCCAAAGTGGTTTTTTTTCAGAAGTGTGCACTGTTTTGCTATGTGGCAAGTGCTCTGAACTACCATTAATCTGGAAAGAAGCAAGAAGTATTTGGTGCCACCACTGAAACATTTAGGAACCTAAAGACAAAGCTGTGTATGATTAAACAGAATAGAAGTTAGGTGGCTACTTCACCTGGCTTCACTGCAAACTAGGCATGCAATGTATTTAATTACTGTTGACAATTTCAGAAGTTTTCATCTGCATATTTAGTCACCTAAATGTATTTAAGATCTGATTTAATAGAACCTGTAGACCTTTCCATTTAAGACTGCATGGCCTCCCCAGAGACCACCATCTTGCTGAGCATCCAGTGCATAACTATCCAGTACCACTAAGCAAGAATAATCTCTCTCAGTGTTTTGGCAGCTTGTGGAGCCCCCATAAACTCTTGAGAAATTAGGCAACTTAAAATTAAAGCCAAGCAATTTACTTGATCTTTTACTGCCCATTTCTTCTGGGTAGCATTTTAATAAAATCTCCTTACAATCAATAAAATATATTTATAACAAAGTACCACACTCCTACCAACAATCTGCGAGCTGGTGCATACACTTCACGGCTTATAAACTGACACACTGTAATAGCTGCACAGTTTTTAGCAGCTGTCTCTCACACCATGTGTCCTGCCCAAGTGGAGACTGAGATTCAGACATGGTGTTCAAACACTGGGATTATCCTGTAATTTTCTGAATAGATGGCAACCATATGATAATTAATTCCCTAAAACCAAGCAGGGAGAAACAGCTGAAGAGGGGAAGGTTTTTTACATTGCAAAGAAGATGCAATACCCAGAGGGCTTTCAGATATTCTGGACGTGGGTATAGACAGGATAAGAACTTCAATAGTAAACAGATAAATTGATATTCTGTTCCTAGCCACACTTCAGTTTTGGAAATTATGTGTGACTTCCATAACAAACAGCAGGTGAATAGGTACATCCATCCTTAAACTTGACTCGAAATGTATTTGTGAAAAAAAGGAGTCCAGAAATCTGAATTTTATACTGATTTTAAATAATTAATCCTCTTCTTTATTTTTACCTGAATGAGGTTAAAAATCCTCTCCTGCAAACTGCAGAAAGAACTCAGAGCCTGGCTTTCTACCTCAATCCATTCCACATAGAAAGTGGTATGCTTTTAAAATTATTTTTTCAGCCTTAAGAATCCTGTTCTTTCCATCTTTGTGATTAACTTGCCTCTGCTGGCCCTGCAAAATAAGCTGATAGGACAGGAGGTCACTCATCCCAAATGCATTCACCAAAAGCTATCACAGACCCTGTTAAATGGTTTTAGCTCCGTACCTTAAATGGAGTGGAAGAAGCAAGATTTTGTCCTTTGCTTAGAAGCAGTACTAAGATGGTGCAATTTGCATCTCTTATATGCAGGAACAAAAGTTTTGAGTAATCTTAATCTATATACTGTTTTCTTGGCTTTCTAGCCACAGTTGAGTTGGCTCATCCATTTATTGGAAGTAAGAACTGACTCTCAGTAAATCACTTGATTTGCATAACATACCTGCTTTTTACAAACAGAGATTTCTTCAACAAAATCTTAACAAGTTGACTTATTCTTTCTTTTATTCCACTTTTTGATAGTACATAGAGTGGTGAAGTTGGCAGATGTCCTTTACAAGATTTAAAATTTTCATATTCTGTTGGAATTCAGGGGAAAAGTTGAACATGCTCTTAGTGTTACAAAAGACTTGTGCCATTTTCATGTTTAGCTTGAGAAACTTGCCAGTAAATTAAGTTGAAGAATTACCATAACTTAATATTTGTGTGTATTTAGAATACGTTTCAGACAAGAATCTCAAATGTCTTCATGAATGTTAAGGAATACAAGCAATGAAAACCTTACTACATCAGTCCCTGGAAGAAGACAGCAATAAAGGAAAAAAGAAGCTGATTTTGGGTGGATAAAGGGAGGTCTAGAGATACCACGTGCCTGAACCCAATGTCATATGAGAGGAAAATTACTCAGGGACGAGCTTACAGGGTACAGCAGTAGGTTTCTGCGTCAGGAAAAGACACCACAATCAGCAATCAGACTTTTAAGAGCACAGTCAAAACCCTCTAGTTTTATAAGACAAGGACTTAAGATATATGACTGGTGAATGAATGATGATATTTCTCTAACTACAAAAGGTAATATTTGCATTTTTTTTGTAGTACAGAATAATTCCTGGAATAATTAAACAAACAGAAACAGTTAGGACATGTTGGAAGGACTGACATTCTTATGGCTGATTTTCAAAGAAGTTTTAGGTTTAGGGGAGCTAATCCCATCAAAACAAAATAAGAAATGGGTGTCAAATTCCCTGAGGCCTCATTGAAATTCTCAGCTCATATCACTGCAACTGATTGCACAGGAACACAAATTAGAGTTAAAATGGGATTTAATTCTATCATGTACATATGTTCATTTTTTTACTGCTATCATTCATTCATTGCTTTATTTTAAATGCACCTTTCATTCAGTGATTTGCAGTAGTAAAGCAATCACAGAGAAAACACTCTTCTTTCCATACCCCCCAAAATCCTAAAATTTTAAAAAGGAATAATAAGCAATGGACTGTAGCATCAAGTGCCTTGAATTGATACCATTTCTTTGCCAATTTAAACTAGCTGAGTACATGGCCTCCTGTCTTTTTGTGTTTTCTGAGGTTATTCTCAGCAGCACCTGCACAGTAAATAAAGGTAAAAGTGCAACAAAATAGACTCAGACATATCAGCGAATGAGGAGCTCTGCTTCCCATATACATTAGTGAACTTTTCTCCTGACAAACAGGCTATCACCGTATAATGGGCTTTTCCTGAAGTTTACTGCGGCACTGTTTATAATAACATTGCATCCAGCCTGCCTTGTTGGTACTTTTGCATTGCAGGGTAACAGTTCTGAGGTGGCAGCAAACAGCTTCCGTGCTTGTGTCAGGAGAAATAAAACTGTTATTATTTCATACACTTCAGAGGCCACACTCAAACTCAGCAGCTCTGCAGAGCTGTTGTGAACAGAAAGCTCTGCTGTAGAACACCGGGCTGCCCCCTCAACAATAAACCGTCTTCTCTCCCCTCTGTGTTTGGCTTCCCGCCAGTTGCCCATTTGCTTTACACCATCAATTTATATTCACTGAGATGGTGTAAGGTTCTAGAACAGCACTGATTATCAAATCTGCCTGCCAAACATATGAGCAGTAAAAGCTGGTCTTCCAGAGTCCTACATGTATCATCCAAGGGTCCGATCCTGCAAGCTTGCCCGACAAGGAGCAGTGCTCAGATCAGCCAAAGCCAACAGAGCCCTGAATTCACAGCAGCAGATGCCACTGCTAGGAAAAAGTGCTCGTGGGCTGAAGTCCTCGATGGCTTGGCTTTCCTGCACAGAGTTTTAAAGGAGTGATTTTCAATAACCCCACTGTGGCAAAAGTCCCGGCGGAGTCGTAGGAGAGAGCTCGTAGCTTTTGTCGCATATTTTGATTACTATTTTGTTCAGCAGCAATTTGCCAGATGACACTATCTCTTCTGCTATATGTGACACAGTTTTTAAAAAACCTTTAGAATAGCCATGCAGTCACTCATTCCTTGCTAATCCCAAAAGCTGAAAAGCCAAAAAGCTCTCGCCTTCTTACCCCCTCCCTCATCCAAAACAGTCCAACATCAGAGTTCAAAAAAAGTTAAAAATTTTGACACTTTAGAAAAGGCTTTAAAAGGAATACACAGGCTGATGTTTATTTGCCCTTAAAGTCTAAGAAACACGCAATTCTGGCTTCCAAACTTTCTACTTAATCATGAGGTCTAGGAATTTACTTATTTAAATGGAAGCTTATATTCTCAGAGGAAAGAAAAAACAATATTTACAGCTGGGATGGTTCTTTAGAAAGACACCAAATGTCATGAGAGCAGCATTCAGGAGGACTGAAAACACTGCATTAACAATGGATTTTAGCAAATTAATTAGCCTTGCCCATTTTAATTTATCTTTCACAATGCTCTAAGCTTGTGAGAATCAGTCACAATGGGTTTTGTTCATAAGTTACTTTGCATCTAAAAAGAATTAGAATATTTCATGCTTGCTTTTCCGTGTGGTCATATATTGGCAATCCTAATTTGAATCCTTTCACCTCATGTACAATTAGTTCTCACTGAAGCCAATAGACGTCATTCATACGTAAGGAAAGTGGGATGGATCTTTAATGAGTGGGAAGTAAATGTAACAATGAAATAGCTAATGAAGAGGTTTTACAGAAACAATGCAGCTTTCTGCATTTGAAACAAACCAGCAAAGATAAATACATCTACCTACTCTTTACTTAAGGGCTATAATATTGGGCTCACTTAATGCATTCAAAAGCATGCATGCGTTTTCCAAATGCTTCCTAGCTATATTAATCACATCTCAATCCTAAAATGAACTCTGTGCAAGAAGACTTATGCACATCCATAGTGTTATCTGGAAGATTACAGCCCTTATTGCTGACTATTTGTAAATAAGGATAAAAGTCAGCGTAGGCATCTCTTCAAATGCAGCTTTAAAATACCATATGTCCTTATGCTTGTGTTATGTGATGAAACCTGACAGATCAAAGGACCAGATTTCCCACTCTACATTGATTATTTACTATCATTCATTTTCATGCATTTTAATATGTGGTATCTACATTTAGGTTCTTGAGAGCCAGAGAGAATTCAAGCTGAAATACTTGGATCCAGACTCTGAACTTCACATAGCTTGGGGATCTGGCATTTTGGTTCAGCTTTTCCATTATGTAAACAACAATGTATGTCAGATGAAGTCCACACTGTCAAGTCTGCTCAAGCTGTCTTACCCCTTTTCTCCTCTCCAATATATTCACCTTTTCCCCCTCAAAAAAGAAGGAAAAAAATCATTTCACGGCTAGAAATTCATAACAGATTTTGACTGCAGGCATCAATCCTTCAAATCACTGTGTAAGTCAGTGGCAGGCCATGTTGTCTTTCTAAACATAAACTAACAGAGTGACCTGATAGAGACAACAACAGGGCTTCTGACACTTCTTTTATTGCCCACTCATAAATTCATAAAGGGATGTATACTATCACCAATTGGTAAGTTTGCTAGATAAACATCAACACCAATTTAATGGCTTGAGTACACATTGTAAAACAGAGAATCTTTATACAAAGAAATCAGATAAATCAAACATGAGCTGAGTCTTAGAGGAAGGCAATTAAAGCTTTAAGGTAAAGTTGCTGAGGGAAGGCCCTGTATCACATTATAGTGTATAATAGAAAATGTGTTAACATGGAGTACAGTATGTGAAATTAAATTAATTAGTAATATAAAACACTTCTAAAGCAGCATGTCCATTGACAGATAAATAGATTAAACATAAGAGATAAATAACTCATTCAGACATCTCAGCTCTTTTTTTTTTATCAAAGAGAAGAAATGAAAAAAGAAATCAAACTTCCTAAAAGACAGAGGTGATAAAAGCATAGCTAAAATAGACATTTTAAAGCCGACTTGTTCGCCCCAGGCTAGTGATTGAAAAGAAAAAGCATAGCCGGACCATAAAAAACCTATTGGACCATATTTCATTTCCTATAGTATATTTAAATGTTTCACTGCACACCAATTTAAATCTAGTGCCTTATAGGCTACTATAAAATACCTCAAGCTGTACTACTTTCTGAGCAACTGTAAAGAACCTTTCTTTGAGAGAGACTTCTCACAGATACCTAACATAGCCTTTCTTAGGGTTAGAAATATACTTAAGGCTAAATGGGCAAATTTTTTCTGGTTCTTTTCCCTCCTACCAAAACAAACACACCACCTTCTATTAGGATTAAGGGCTATTAGCACAATACAGACTGGAACAAGAGGAGTTCCTGGAGCCCACATATGAAAGCTTAACATGTTCTCTAAATTCCAGACAAGACATTTGTATCATGTACAGCTCTCCATATAAAGCCCAGTCTGGAGGTCTCTACTTGTATTTTCTGGAATGCAACTGGTGCAATTCAAGGAACCATTCAATTAATTGCATATAAAATCCACACCTGCCTGTTATTATTCACTGATTGCTGCTGTATATCTCTCTTCTACGTTTCTACCAATTTTCCAAGAAACTTTTCCAGCTCCATCCATGATGGTAACATACTGCTGACAGTTGAGCACTTCCCTGATTCCAATTTACCTGATGAAAGAATCTGATATCACAGAACCTGGGACAATACTACTTCCCTGAGGTTATATTGTGGTCATTTCCCAGCTGAACATCTCTCCTTTCTGAGGTAAATGTCTTTTGTAAAATTTCTGGGATCCCCATGGACACACCAAGCATTTACAAATTACAATCATATCTGTGGTGGTCCAGACTCTAATTCAAGGATCTCAGGTTTATGTCTATGGAACCCAATATGCTGAAATGTCATTTGATCTCCACTACCTGAATTAGGTGAGCAGTGCAAAAGTTACTGTGTGAATTGACAATCACCTTGACGCCTATTCCAGTGTGGAACTTGCTATCCAGAGGAAAGTAAGTTTTGTTTTGGTGAAAGTAGGCTTCATTCCCACAGTGATAGGAGCCTACATGTTAGCCATCATAATACAAAATGCTTTTAAATCCTCCCTGAGGGAAGTGCATTATCCATCATTTCTGTAAAAAAGGAGTGGGGGTTGGGACATAAAAGTAAGTATTCTAGATATACCTCAAAATGAGCTGTTTCTCCAGCAGCCTCAAGAATGTGCATCATTGCTTTAATATGGATGGTTAGAATTTGTGTTAGTTAGACTTGTCTGGGTGCAACAGAAAAAATATAACCTGTAGCTCTTTTGTAAAGCAGAATGCAAAGTCAGTATTCACCTGCTGGAAATTCTGACACTGTAGAGGGGCATTCAGTCAGGATATTATGAAAAAGCAGAAGTTAGTAAAACATACAAGGGTGAAGAGAGAGGGCACAGGACATACTTTGAATGAGAAAATCACACTAACTCTACAATTCAAATTTTAAAAGAATTTTGAGCAAGTTAGATACAGAAATTAAAGCTTCCCTGAAGCAACTTTGATTTACGTGACTGGGTGATTTGCTATCACTATGTAACTGCCAAAGCCTCACTACATTTGGCAACACCACAGAAGTAACCTTCTCATACAGGCAAATCACTCACTAGTAATACCTGCACTGAATTAACCTGTGTAAAAATTTAAATATGAGGAGTGCCTTTAAAGGCAAATTCCGTCCTCATGAGCAGTGCTACAAATCTGCAGCAACTTACTACAAGTCCTCTCTTCCTAATTTCTGGAAAAGGAGTCCTAAAATTTGACCTTTCACTTTATTTTAGACAGAACAGGTATTTCTCTTGCAAGACAGTATTTCCATTTGCTAAACTTTGCCTTCTAAATTGATATTTAGTCTGCAGAATGTTTGCCCAAGCCTCAATTATTTTGGAAAGTTTTAGCAAAAATGATTCAGCCATTTCTGAAAATGAAATTAAAGAAAAATATTGGTATGTTGTTTCTTGCTATATTTAATTGAGGAGAATGTGCTTTGGAACAGAAGCATAACATTTGGAGAAGGGATGGCCCTGCTCTTGGGGATGCGCCTTTTGCCATCTCTTTGAAAATCCACCCACATTTGGCCAAGCTATAAACCTTTGAAAATTTTCAATTAGCACTAGTTTAGTAAAGACATTTAAGAGTTTGTCAGCTAAATACTTCAAAGACTCCATCTGTACTGAACATGCTCCAGCCTGTACATGCTGGCATCTGCAGCACCCCCACAGAAAAAGGGAATGTGCACTGCTCCAGCTCTGAGCAGGACTTCCTCTGAAATGGTCCTTTTCCATTGCTGTGGACCTTCCTAGACCAGGGACTGCATACAGGATGCTGTCACCTGTTTCCTCTCCATCCTACATCTGTGTGCCAAGAGGGATCACAGGTGAGTAATGAAAAGCTGTGTGGCATTTTTCTTTTGTTTTTTGCCACCAGTGTCTGCCACTACAAAAAGCCTTCAAAGGGGTGCATTGGTGGGAGGCTCCTTTTTTGCAATGAAATGGGAGCTGAGTCAGGTCCCAGCTCTTTATCCAACCTCCAACCCCATCTCACCAGCCCTGATATTTGTTTTTCCTTCATCATTTCCCTCATCCCACTTCAATCCCAGGGTCCAAGTCCAGCAGCTTCCTCCTCCCAGTTCATTCCTACTAGCCTAATTAATTCACAATCACCTTCTCCCAGTGCTCCAATTCTACTCCTTTACAACTGGAGTCTCATTTCCCAGGGTTCTGTCATCCTCCTTACTCAGCCACCCCTCTTCATCTCCTCCTTTGTTTCACGGTATCTGTCAGTGTGACATAAACTACATCCTTCACTCTTTTGGACAGCTTTGGTCCCCTCCGCATTTAACTCTGGCAGCTTCCTCCATCACAGTCCCGGGTATCAGAAGGAATTGTAGGTATGGGATAATAGTTCATTGCTTCAACGCCTGCCTATGACTCTCAGCTACTTGGAAACAGCCTTGCAATAGTACATCTAGTCCCTCTACAGCATGAGTGCAGTTTCACAAGCACAGGGTGGTGTAGTATTCATGATTCTGGCTATTTAAGACTAAATTTCTGAAGGTTTAACTATCCAAACCTAGAAAGACTTCAGTAAGCATCTGTGAATTGTAATTTTTGCTAAAACTTAGCCGTGGAAAAATTATCTTTTTATACAGAAAGCAAAAGCACACTCCTAACACTGACCTGTAAAATCCTTCCCCTTTAACAAATGGGATCATTAAAGTCTCTGGCATTATTTAAGTTAAATATTGTTCACTATTTTTCCCCCAATATATTTTGTTTTAAATTTTTCTTTATATTTTAGCTGTCTTTACAGGTCCTAAACAGGACATTGAGAATTAATTCATTATGTTAATCTGAAGTTATTGGTATGCCCTGTATCTCAGAACCAGAAACTAAATGTTTTAAATCCTAAGATTGGCAGTGTCTATAAGTATGGCCTTTTATTTCAAGAAAATTACCTCAAAACAGAGCTCATTATACATGTAATATAAATGTGTAATGTGTCAGGTGCTTGTAAGACATTTTAATTGGATTAAGTATTCCATTTTGTGTAAATCTTTATAGTACCTCTAACCTATTTGAAAAGTTTAGCTTGTTTGTCTCACATGGAAGAATTTTTGTGAACTGATATATTTTCTCTGTTTCCTTTCCCTGCTTTTCCATCAGCGGTACTGGTCAGAGCAAATGCAAACTAACTTCATTAGTCACAGCAGTTAAGATAGTTCTTGACGTTGGATAATTTTTTGTCAGTAAGAAGAGTACTGTTACTACAATTATCTAACACAACACTTTGTCTCAGAGGTGTTGTATCCATTGCATTGCATTTTATAGATCACTGAGCAGCATCAATTGAAGCCCAATCCCTTCAATTTGACTATGGGAGGACTATATACAAAATGAGTTTTCTATTGAGGGAAAAAGAAGATGAAGACCAAAATAACAATAAAAATGTACTTTGCAAAATTTCCATATTCCCTTTTTGCAATTCATGACAACATGGAGATCTTGAAAGCTGAGCTTTGTATATCTACCAACTCCTCAAACCTGCAAAGCTTCTGGCATCTCTGTCTTCTACCTGCATAAGTTGTCTAATGCTCAAAGATTACCATGGCCTGAAATGGCCTAACTGATCTGGAAAAGTCAAGGAAAACATTTTAATTTGGGGGGATTTTGTTGGAATGGCTGCACATATGAGTAAAGCCACCTCACATTTTTCTGGGTCCTGCATTAAGATTGTAAAATGGATTCCAGGAAATAATTTCTGACTTCCTTCCTCGAAGTCTATGTGGCATTTGACCATAGGAGAGTCCATTAGACCAGTAACAAAAAGTTTGACAGAACTGAAGTGTTTGCTTCTTATGGTCTGTCAGCTTGCATGTTGCAAGTAGGGCCGGGTCACTCAGAGCACAGCACAAAGCTCTCAAGGTTCAGACCTTGTGGGCTATGCAAGCTGACAGAAAATTAGCTATTTTGTTTTTTTATTTCTCTTCAGGGCTGGTGTACTTATAAGATGGGATCAGTGCTGTACATTAGTTTATCCACTCTGAACACTCTGTTTTTCATACACCTACATTTCGAGGAATTCCAGGAAAATGAAAGAAACAAAACGAGAAAACGAGATGCTTAACTGAGAGATTAAGATGCTAAAAACAAACAATCAATCAAACAAACAAACAAACAAAAAGGAAGTAGATCTCTCAAATCTAATGAAAAAGACAAAACTAAGGAAGAAAAATCAACACGGATGGAAAAATACTTCTATCAAAAGTTATGCTTTCTAATAAATATTTTGTAAATTTTTTTACACAGTCTTACAATTAAAAATACCAAATCAGTGTCATATTGTGCTAAAACATTGAATTAGCTATTTAGGCTTGAAATTCCCTCAAAATTGCCTCTCTATATGTTTGTAAAACAGAAATCCACATTTGCTGAAATATAAGGCCTTTTTGCTTAGGAACTTGGCACTAGGAAAATGAATCGTTTTGGCACTTGAATGATAAAAACTGTCTGCTATAGAAAATGGTTTGGATATTGAGCACTGAAGGAAGAAGTTTTTAAAACTTCACTGAAAGGAAAGCTTTTTAAGGCACAGTTTGATAATTTGTGCAATCTCTGCATTTCGTGTCTGCATGGAAATCCCCAGCTCTTTCAGCATCTTGGAAAATCATTTCAAAAAGTCATGCAAAATGATACTTAGAAAAGTCAAGGTCTGAGGTCGTGTCTTCCTCCCATTAGATTTGATAGCAAATAAAAATAAATCCTATTGTTTGTCCCCTTGTCTAAGACAAGGCTGGGAATGAGGTGTGGAAACCACGTTCTCAAGCTTAAAGGTAGTCCTTTTAGGTCAGGGCTCTGGCACGCCAGCAAGTCATTGTAGGAAATGCAAATTGCCACTTTGAGTTGCAGTAACCTTTCTGTTGATAGGGGACTTCTGTCTCCAGGGCTGACGACCTGGCAAATTTCACATACATTTAAAAAAATCACACAAAAAATTAAACAAAACCAGAGTTGAGGAAAAACACATCAGTGTAGAGGCTCTATTTAAAGAGGAATTTGGACCTTCTGTGATGTATTTTAAGTGCTTTTTTTTTCCACTCAATACATTAAAGGGACAGGATCAAGGCTAAAGAAACTAAAATTAGACCTGCCAGCTGTGTTTTGGTTTGTGAGTACTCACAGGTCACGTTGTCCCTGAGCACTCACTGTCTGTTCCATTCCCTGAAGGAGGCAAAACACTGGAACATAAAGGCATTCTGATACCCCTTATGTACTTCAGTATAGTCTCTGCTCTACTCAGAGTAAATTAGACAGACAGAAAGAAGCCAGCAGACACATACCTCTGATCTTGGAAAAAGCATAGGGCTCTTGTATTGTTATTTTATTCTTAGCATCTATGCCTGATCTGTCATTTTGGGAAAATAATAGGTTTTAAAAGTTTATACAGGAAAAAAAATACATTAATATGCTGAAACATACTTGATTTTGGGTCAACTGTGTTATCTTTTACAACATTTTCTGAAAATATCTAACCCTTCCATAATCCTGCCAATGCAAACTGGGTTTTTTTGTGTCTTAAATCATTCATTAGTCTGCCAATTTTCCACCTAATAGCTCAGCTAATTACTGAAAAGCAGCTCTAGATAGTTTGCCACTGCTCTATAAAACTTACTATTAAAATTTTGAGGGGCAGTTTATCCAAGAGACTTTAATTTGACGCCTAATTTTCAGGTGGTACAGTCTTAACTAATCTGCTTTCACAGGTCAAGTAGTACACATATGACTTTATAGTTTGGCTGTGTTTTCAATCTTTGCATGTATAAAATAAAGAATTTTGAGTCGAGAACCTCAAAATTAGATGCAGTTTTGGATAGTTTGTCCTTATAAACCTGCCAGATGATGTCTGCTTTTGTCAGAACAATCATCCAAATGAGTCAGTCAAATAGACATGGGTGTGTTATTGCCCTGTAATTAAGGCTAGAGAAAAATCTGTAATTTTCAAAGTACTAATTGAAAACGCATGTGGAAATGTTATTCAGAAAGCTAAATTTAATAATGTTAAAAGCAACGCTCTTTTCAAAAAGAGGTCCATATTTTGAATCAGAGTAAGTCTCCGGGAGAAGCAACTTTTTTGATACAAATGCAGCATTTTAAGCTCAAGCAAACCCTGGAAAACACCATTTCAAAAGCAGCAGTTTGAACAGGATCCTTTGCATTGTCTCTCTCTCACAGCCCCAAGATGAAGAAAGCAGCAGCACCAGCTCCCTCCTCACTGGACTCATGCTCTCAGCACTTTCTTATGTAAAACTGGCTCACAGGTGACAGCACTGCAGAAATGTATCATATCCTCCAAATGCACCCACTTAAATTTGAAGGGGTTGGGGGGCAATGCTGCACTGCAACCTGCAATACTCATCCTCTAGCCCCTTTCTACTCCTCCTCAGTCTTTTGGGCTTCTGAGAAGGTCTCACTCTATGCAGATTGATCTCCGGGGTCAAACAATATGGAATTTGTGACATGAGTTCTTAAGGGAATAATTTATTATAGAACAGGAAAGGAGTAAACAGAAACACATCATAGAAAAAGAAAAAGTTTTGAAGATAAGGTAACAATTTTCTTTGTTGATTTGCTTTCCTATCCTATATATTTAGAATATATATTTTAAATTTAAAATATATGTATCAAGGCGAAAGGAGTTATAGCTTAGTTACTGAAATATTTGTAAATCATGCACACTCAGAAAGACAAGATCTCAGAGTTCTTAAATCAGGATGCACTTAGAAGCAAGAGAAAACAATCTTCTTATCAAGAAAGAGATAAGAATCCCTCTACCATCATGTGATCTTTTCCCTTCCAGGGCCTAACTCTTTGGAGTCCAGAGAACAAAGTGGTCAGGGCCCATGAAACTGGTGAGAACTTATTCTGGCAGGTAGAGAGGCATACGTGACATTCTTTCCCATTCCCATCCAAAGATTTAAGTAAATCCATGGTAACATCCAGGTGATATTTTACAGACACAGAATGACTACCTTTTGTAGCACTAGAAAACCACAGGACAAATACTGCTTAAGGAAGCAATAGTAAATGAAATCTATGGAGTCCAGCATATTTTTATTATCTATGCTGTATAGTACCATTTGTGCAATAACGGATAGTTTTTATGATTTTCTCTTGCCATTTAACTTCAATTCTGCAGCTGTACAGTTTTTGAAACAGCTAATTCTTGATTAGTGTGCCGTGATGATGCAAAATTATAAGTGTGAATTCAGGCAATATTATACTACATTCATATACTTATCAGGAAGCATAATACACAAGTCTAGTAGCAACTATTCAGCCACTAGAGCGACCTCACTAGTTTAATATGCTCAGAGTTGCTGTATAAAGTGAGAAAACAAGTGTATCAGCATGCATTAACCATGTTTTGCTTTAATTATAAGCAAGTTTTGCTAATATGTATTAACACAAGACAACTTAAAAAAAATGTAGATACAAGTGTAAAAATGTTGATATACAATGTATATTACAAAGTAGCAGTAGTAAAATGAGATCTAGCATTTTGTTTTTCCATAGATTAACTTGCTAAAGAGATTAAAAACAGCCAATCAAACAAAAAAGCCCCCACCTCACCACTCAATAAACACACAAAACACGCAACAAAAAGCTCTTATTTTGGCTATTCAGTTGTTAGAGTGTACATATGCTAATGTACACATTTACTGTGTGTATGTTCCTGTGTGTATATCTGTACATACACAAGGAATACAGCACATATTTTTATATATACATATATTGTCACATATAAACACATATGCTCCAGAGCTTTCCTTTTAGTGTTTTTCTTGAACCTTTACATGAATAATATCCAGCATCATGGACCTTGAACACTGATGACTCTGGTTAACGCTTTTATCCTTTGCTTGAAATTACAGGATCAGTCTAGCCAGAATTTATGAGAACCAGACCCCAGACCTCACATAGCTCACATATTAGACCATTAGGTATCTAACTACCTCTGAACAATTTCAATGCATTATCTTGCCTTCTCCCTGGGGCACAAACTTCACTCGTCCATACTTTTAATATATTTTGTCTGCATGAAGCAGATCGAGTTATTACATGCCAGCAGATCACGACTTACAGAAATCTCGTTGCTCTACAGTGATGCAACTAATATCTCTCCCTTCTCCATTCTGAGACTATGCAGTAAAGAAATGGTCAATGGTGTAATTTTCTCTAAATTAATTGAGAATGTAGATTTGAATGCAGATTTGAGTTTAGAATTGAATGCAGATTTGCTATTTATGCCTGCAGATGGGCTAATTAAATATTTCCATCTTGAAATATATTTGTGTGTGCATATATATGCTGATATACCTCTATCCATATTGACATAGCTAAACAGAACAATTTTTCAAATTGCTTAGAATGCTCACTGCTGCACTTTACATAGTGTCCTTCTGCTGAGAGAGGTTTAACACTTAATTTTCAAAGACAATGTAAAATCAGGGGGTTGTTGCCAAACATACCTTTGCACTATGGGACTGGAGAGACTTTGTTTTGGGTTAGTTTTTTTTTGATTGAAATATAACATAAAGTAAGATTAGAAATCAATTGACCTGTGAACTCTCTGAACCTTTTACCTGGGTTGCAAGGCCATTACGTTCTTTTCTTTCATTAGCTTTTTGTTGGAGCAAGGCTGAACAGGAAACAAGGGTGATCCTGTCTCGTCCCTAGAGGTTGTTCATCAGCTGGCTCAGTTTACAGCAATAAAAAAAATTGGAAACATATAACAAGTCAGAAACCTTATTTTTTTCCTTTAAACATTATGATCAGCATTATGATACTAATATTAACAGCAGAGGACAATTGGGGAATCACACTCTTTTTGGAATTCCTCTTCTGCAATATGATATGCATGTATTTTCCCTGCATTAAAGTATCTGCCTATATACCCCAGTTCTAGCTAACAAAGTGGCTTTATTTTGGATCTGCTAAATTAGTTTCCTTTATAGCTTTCATACTCGATGAACAGAAGATGACTCATAACAATTCTGCACTTCAAATTTAAATTCATTCTTAGAAAACAGAAGTGCAAACCTTCTTTCTCCTTTCCAAAGCAGTTGAAGCCCTATTCTGCAAGTGCTCAGCTTCTTGACAGAGATGCTTAGCGCCAGAGCAGCCGCAAGAGAAACAGGGATACTCGGCACCTCAGGGAAGGCGCTTCACACTCCACAGGATTGGACACTTAATTCCTAACTAAAACAAACTCCATCAAAAGGTCATCAGTCCTGGAGACTAAAACAGTTTTGATGAAGTCCAGTCTCCCATTCTGTTGACAAGCGTCTCAATTATTTTCAACAGCTCTTGGTGTCTACATCAGAAGAATGCAGAGCAGTCATCAGGCTGAGGTAACCACAGGTCCCTCTGTGAGAATCTGCAGAACACGCACTCTGAGCAGCACTTTAAGACAGCTATTTTTTTTTCCACCTGAGGTAGGAATAACTAATGATGTAACCAAGTTATCAGCTACACGTTTTGACATACCGGCAGTGCATGAACTAATGCCTTGTAACTGCAATGCAAGAAGAAATAGCCCCTCAGGATAAATTCTTTGGAAGTCTATGTGAGCGAAGTGATGAAAAATCTGGATGGAAAAATCTAGAACTTTCAAACAGGGCTGGATAGGACTTAACTCTGATAAATTTTCCTGTGTGCTATACCACCTGAACAAAGTAAAGCTAATCTGGTACTGATTGATGAGTCTTTGCTGATTTGCCCTAGCATCTAGATTAATTTAAGATTCAAGGTGTAGTGAAAAAAATACCATACTCTTCCTCTTTGCACTCCCCTGGTCTTGATGACCAATAGCACATACTTGTGTTTTATATATATATATATATATATATATATATATATATATATATATATATATATATAAATAAAATATATAATATAAAAATATATTATATATAAAAATATATGTAATATATATATATGTATTTGGGCTCCCTTGCCCAAAGCTGTGCCTCTCCCTCTTCAGAAAGTTGCCAGGTAGGGGTTTAGCAGTAAACATGTCTTTCAGAAATCCAGCTGCAACCTTTCCTATCTTTCCCTCCAACTGCTTCCCCAATACAGCCTGCAAGTGCCACAAAGTGCACAGATTTTGGGGTTACTGCTACACAAAATTTGTATTATTCCTAGTACCGTGGCATTCTCAGAAATGCTCCTGAATGCTTAGGCTATTGTTGACAAGTGATATGTGCTACTTTTGCATTTACAGCTTAGCTCACACTGATGTGATGGGAGGCAAATCTTCTCTTGGCTTCTTGAAAGCAGTATATTAACAGTAAAGGGAGGCAATGCACCTTCCTGAAGAAAGATCTTCTAAGCCTGCAGAACATGCAAGAGTTAGGTGTTCTCTAAAAATAGCTATGGGGCTCCCTTTCTGAAATGAAATTCATTTTGGCACATAGTTTAAAAAACAGAACAAAACAAACCAAATAAAATTCAAACATTAACTTTCCCTCAGTGTAAAGCATAATGAATAAGAAAATAAAATTAAGACACACAAAAAAACCGTTATTATTCACAGAATCACAGAATGGCTGAGGTTAGAAAGGATATGTGGAGGTTATCTGGTCAGACCCCTATGCTCAGTCAGGGTCACCTAGAGCTGGCTTCCCAGAACTAGGTCCAGATGGCTTTTGAATACCTCCAAGGATGGAGACTCCATAACCTCCCTGGGCAATTTATGCCATTGCTCAGTCACCCTCACAGAGTGTTCCCTGTGTTTCAGTTTGTGCCTGTTGTCTCTGTTCCTGTCCCTGGGAACCACTGAGAGTGGCTCTCTTTGTTTCTGCACCTTCCCTTCTGGTATTCCTATATGTTGATGAGATTCTCCTGAGCTTTTTCTTCTCTAGGCTAAAGAGTCTCAGCTCCCATAGCCTTTCTTTGTACAGAGCAAGATGCTCCAGTCCCTTAATCATCTTCATGATCCTTCATTGGACTTCCTCCACTACGTACTGGAATCATAGCTCAAAATGTAATCCAGAAAACACAGACAAAATATAATCCAGGAAACATTGCTCAAAAGATGTTAACTGCCGTGGTATTTTCACCATCTTTCATGCTCTCATATGAGAGAAGGGGCTCTGGCAATATTGTCTCCAATGTGTTGTCTAAAGGAAGGTATGGAAAGCTCAGTAAAGGATCTCTATTGACTAGACCTGGTACCTCACACCAGAAGAAAATATATTTGCAGCATTGCTCTTTACAGTTCTTTCTAATACTTGATGCTGGTTAGGTGCAAAATTATTTCTAAGGGTTTTTGAGCAGATATACTCTAGTATAGTTACTAGTGGTAACTATTCACAGGTATGCATTTTGTCCTTGCTAGCATTCATTTTAAGCTCCGAAAACTCATTTGACACCACAAAAGAAGACATGAATGAAGGACATAAAGACAGACACCAAAAAAATGAGATGACCATATTAGCTGGTCAATAATTTATTTCTACTTTTTCAGTGCTATGTCAACTGCTAATGGCATGTTCTAATGAGATGATAGAGGGTTGTGATAGATACCAGCATCCATAAGAGTTCCCAGAAAATTAACCTAGGAAGACTATTTCCCCTCTAGACCATGGCAAAAGAAACTATTACTCTGATTATGAGAAAATTAAATGAAGTCTCAATGCTAAGTCTCAGGACATGCTTCTTGCTGCAGAAGGTTGCCTGCAATCTATTTTCACTTACTTGAGCTCAGGTTTAGTGCTTTTTGAAAGCACAGGAATTAATCCTAGACCTGTGGTCTTAATATTTACACAAGAAGCGTGTTCTTCCCAGCTGTATAGTGGCATTGTAGATCTTACAACTTCCCAAGGCCTCTGTGCATGTGACCCTGCATGTCAGGTCACCGCAGAACAAGAAAAAGGGGAAGAGTTGTGTGGGAGGCATGTAGCCCCTCACATAACAGCAGAGTCCATGTACCAGATATGGCTCTGTCAGGGCCCTTTTGATTGCTAGATTTACACTTCTAAAGAGCAGCCTGGTGCAGCAGTTTCTCTCCCACTCCATGATTTCCCATGGCCCAGGCTACAGCTAACTGTCTATAGGTCTGTCTGGCACAAGGGATCATGAAGCAGAACAGAAATTGTGTGGTCCAAAAGTAAAGCTGCAAGTGCATGACTTGTTTTCTGAAAATACATGGGACAGTGTGAAAGAAGTCAGACAAATGTCTCTTTCTCAGTGTTTAAGACTTGGCAGGTCTGCTAGCTGTAGAGCTCAGCAGCCTATATAGCAACTTCTCTTTGCCATCCAAGTTCAGTTGATTATTCACTGCAAGGCAGCCAAAAAAAAAGAATGGCGATAGAGGGCAATGAAGTCATATTGCTCCCCCTCCAACAGATTTCAGCTTGATCTCCCATATCCATATTTGGATTTCAATGGAACTCTCTACAAGTGCTGTGGATTCTGACATACAACTGCAGACAGACTTTTCTACATTTAAATTTGCTGTGTAAAAAACAAAGGCAGCAAAATGAGTTACTCTCATTCATTGAAATATAAATAGACAAGTATAACAACAACAACTATAGAGATTATAAAAAATTATACATTTGCCTAAGTAATATATTTATTCATCTGAGGTACTTTTCTATATATATGTTATCTTCAGCTTTCCCACTAATTTCTAAACCAAGATTTTTCAGGGAAGTGAAGCTTAGAAATTTGTGCTCTATTAATATTAAAGCCTTTTTTGAGCTGATGGAATTGTTTAAATTAGTTTTGTCTGTTGCTATCACAGTTGTTATACTGTTAATACTACTTTCAGTTTATTTTAGAATTTCTGGCTTTCATAATTACCATTAAGTTTGTTTTGCATAGAATTTGCTCCAACTGGCCATCCTGGATTCGAGCATGACCTAATATATTATTTCTGTTACATCTGTAGTTTGGAGGACAAAGGAATTCACAGAGAATGCCCACAGTATTTTTCAGTTTTTGTTCAGGGTATTTCTTTCTTGACAGTGCAAGGCACCTGTTTTGATAATCTACCCTTGGAAGTTAATGGAGCTTGTGAATTTCCAGATGGCTGTGGGAAAGAAGGCTGTGTAGTCAACAGACCTCTATACTGACAGTCTGATGAGACTTTCTATTGATCTCTTATCCTGAGACCCCAATTCACAATTCCTACATTATCTCTTATCACATGATTTGTTTCCATTGGTCACTTGGGTTTACACAACACAATTGGTGAATAATACCCAAATTCTTATCTCATTTACATTTGATTATATTAAAGAAACTAATATGACACTAGAATTCTCATCAACTGCATGAAAGTAGGAGAGGGAATTAAGCAATTCTGAAATTACTGATTATTTTGAGAAGTGAACCTTTTTGAAGCTAGAAACAATATTTTGATGGCTAGAGGTGCCAGGGAAATATTAGTTTGCCAGATAGAAGAATCTGTAGAAATGCTGGTGGGTGAAAAAGTTCCACGTGGACCTCCAACAACTGCTGGACAGGTAGTTCTGAGTCCCACAAAACAAACAGAAGAGAGAGAAAATAAGAAAAACTGTTCATTTTGGGGTAAGAAGGACAATTAGAAAGGGAAGAGTAAATGTAGTCTATTGTCCAGTTTTCTCAATTCATTACATGCCAGCCTGGGGAAAAAAGTTAATATTTTTCTCTTTTTTTTTATATGCTGGTGGAAAGTAAGCATTACATTTTCTCTCAGTGTTGTCTAAGATCAGGAACCTGAGTTCATCTTTGATCCTTCATTATTCTTAACCGTTGTAGTTCAAGGTTCCCAACAAATATGCATCATTGTGTTCAGTGCTGCACAAATCTGTGTAAAGACAAAGACTTAACAACAACATCTTTGTTGTTATAAAATCAGCAATCTGATTTTCTTAGTTACTAGGCACTGCCATATACTATGGATTTAGTGAGAGATGTGGATTGAGCCTTAAGGAAACCCGGTGGGACATTTTGCAATTTTTTTTCCCCAACACAATTTTAAAAATGTTCTTCCCACTTTATCTGACTGAAAAGGTGTTAAGGATCAAAATTCTATTCTGATTAATAGCATTTCTTGGTAAAGTCTGCAAAACACTGAAAATTATAAAGTACAAATATTAACCACAATGCCCTCACCAAGTCCCTATTGCCTACCTAAGTTTTCTCCTACAACTTCACAGGGTGTTGTTGTGTTTACCCTTGCTTCTATGCTATGTTGTTTTGTACTTTCAGGACTTTGTTAAGAGTGGCAGGTATCACAGAAATATCTGCATTAAGTGTGAGTGAAGATTCCTGCACTGTACTGTACTGTACCATGCTAGCACATGTTGGTGGTTCCTGCAGTTAGGGAAGCTATCAAGATTCAAAATTTCATGGTTGGGTTTTTGTTTTTTTTTTTTTTTTAATGTGTTATTTTTGTTGTGGTAGATCTAAAACTGAGCAGCAATCACATAACTGGACTGAGGAAATGTCACTTCTGTGCTCCAGGAAAGCACCCATTGCATATACAAAACATGATACAGTCTTTAACTGTATGAATACATAAAATTTTCTCTCCTTCCAGTGCAAGGATACAAGCTTCATTCACCACAAAGCTGATAGAGAGTGAAAATGAGAATTAAGAAAGTATCTGGCATTCTTTACATTCAAAGTCCTTCACTTAGCAACCTAGAAAGCATTTTTTGAGCCATATTGTATTTATACGAGGTCATAACACTGCACCAGGCAAATCTGAAGTTGTATTTAGTTTTTGATTATGCAAAAGTCTGCTATACAGCTGGTTAATGACAGAACTTTACTCTTGTCTCAGTGATTTCTGAAAAGCCCACTTTCAATATTTCTGTCACAAAAGACTGAATTCTAAACTTCATACTGCTGCCATAGTCCAAACTTCCCAAATGTTCAGTTTTCAAAGTTCCTTAATTTTGGCAACTGCCTTCAGGAATCAAGGTATCTGAAATACCTGTTTGCCTGACAAAAATTAAAAAAAAAAAGGCTGAACTATCTTTGACTGCATGTGGTATGCAACTGAAGTATAAATATTTCACTTGATATTTGTTATCTTTTTTGATGGCTTAGAAACTTCAAGACAAGTTATCTAAATAATTCCAGTGTTACATTCCTATCTCAAGTCTTACCTCTCTAATACTTATCACACTGAGTACTCTACAGCTTTCCATCCCTTCCTTCATCCAGAGGAACATTTATCTTTACTGTTCATCAAAAAATATTCTCCCCTCAAAATAACTGCATGTCTGTTAAATAAATATATAATAAAAATGGCCTTTGTAGAAATCTAACATACTACATGTTGATATAGTGCTGATCCAGAGATTCGTTGAAAATAATTTCCCTATTCACTTTTCATGTAAATATTTGAAGATGAGACCTTCTTATAAATCTGTCAAAAGACTTCCAAGGTCGTGCTGCACTGCATGTGCACGTGTCCTTAGTTTCTTGTATTTCTCTGACACCAACTTGAAGTTGAATCAAATCAGTGAATCTTTCACTCAGTGGCTGCACTGAGTGACCTACGTGAAAATAACTTCAAATCTGTTCCCATGGCCAGGTTTAGAACCAACCACGATGTCAAGGGATGACTTTTCAACAGTGCTCATCACTTTCACTGAGCTCTTTTAAAATCCTGGGCTCTGTGCACAAATGTTTGCCTTGCATACCCTGCCCACAGCCCTGCTGACACATTTGCTGTCTGTCTCAGCCGAAAGCTGAAGAGCATTCCAGCAGAGTAACTTGCAAGACAGGTTTGATGCTAGACCCTGTGGAAAGGCTTGGTTCCCGTTTTCATTTGACTCTTGTTGGTGTTTAAGCAGAGAGATGTCAGTCTTCAGGCATCTCTGACATCTTCAGGGGCAACTTAATTAAAATATTTATCTGTTATACCAAAAATCTCTTGCCAAAATCCAAGCCTACCCTTTCCATACTGAAAGCTTGTGACTATCTTTGTTGGCTTTAGTTCTCAAAGATGACTCTCCATTAGCTTTTGTTGAGACTTGGATCATGTTCCAAGTATATAAATCATGTCAAAAGACTGCACAATTTATGTTATTTGTATGAGACATGCATGAGAAGTCATATCAGAAAACTCCCCATTACCATTAATGAATCACATGTGTCTATATATATATAGGTCAAGCTTAGTCTATGAACCAAAGGACACACCAATTTTGAAATCCTTGCCAATTGCATACATAGTTTCCATAGGTTTGACTTTGTTCCTTCCGATTAGGAAGTGAGTAGAAACTCCGGAAGGGCTAAATAACTTTTAAACTGCTCCGAGGAAAGTAAAACAAAGCCATCCTGGTGAAACCAAATGATCTGACAGCGCTAAATTTGATGTAAGTTGTGCCCTGCTGGTTTTGTATTTTTCCCTGCAACTCAGACAATAACCTTGGTGCTTTTCATTTACGACACTGTAATAGCTGCTCTGATACTCCAGTTTGTTCTCTTCTAATATAGGCTAAAAGAGGAAAGTTAATGTTTCCATATAGGGAAACCCTCAACCAACAAAGTATGTAAAAGGCTGTTATGTTGAAGGAGCAGTTGGGGTTTTTAATATAAATCCCAGATATTCCATCAGTATGGCAACACCCTACATTACACTGTCTCTGATCTTGGATCAGTCCCACCTGGTCGTACCCTAAGCCTGGAGACCTCAGTCTTGAAATACCTCTCATTACAAATTGAACATTAATGATTTTATGACCTAATGTTTTTTTCTTTCATATAATTTAAGCAAGGGACATAGGAAACTGCTACTACACTTTATTTAGGGGCTTGGATTTATCATATCTTCAGCTTCTCTAACAGTACACATGGTGATATTCCTAATAGGATACAGTTAACAACAGCCATTTAAGCTACATACACAGATAAATACATCTAACTATCTTTCATACAGCTGTGAATTAGTTTCAGAATAGTCTATAGAAAGAACACTAAAAAGGAATGGTAGCCTCAATTAAAAAAAAAAAGTATTTCTTTAATTATTTTATTGTCAATGTCATTTGCATCTACCTGGAAAATTATATTTTGCATAACAGGGATAAACGAAGTAGATGCTGCTCTACTCTAAACTTCACAGAACAAATCAATCTGGGTAAAGCTGGTCAAGCACAATGATGTAGGACAGTGCTATCTAACCAAAGGGTCATGATGCCAACTGGGGCCATGGTGTTTCTGGGATGGGACACAAACCTGGCTGAAGTCCAGTAGCAGAAATGGTGTTTGCAACTGGAGGTAAAGACATGGGGCTAGAGGGTAAAATGATATTGAAGTAATCTATAACAGTGAAACCATACTCTTGCTGGACCTCCCTTCTCTGATATTCATTCAAACAGTTAAACATCTAGCTGTTTTACCATCAATAAACAGGAAAGAAGTGTTTCTGAAGTATTTCAGAAGGGTTTCTGAAATATAGGGATGATCACTGCTCTTGGCATATTAATATTGAACTTTGGTTTTAGAAACACAACCAAAAGCAAAAGAAAACTTAATTAAACATCTTTAAACCTTTTGTGTAGCATTCCTTTCCACCAGAAAGTTTATTCACATATCTACTTATTTCTACAATAAGTCACAGAAAAACTTTTCTGGTAATATTTTAAGTGCTTCAGAAAGTCAGGTGGGATCTTTAGATGAAGACTTTTACTCATGCTAACCCACTGTCAATAGTAATTTTAAATCTTTCTTAAAATTTCAAACAGTTAAAAGACGAAGTCTGCCATTTGCTGGAAAATTGTAACAACCCTTTTAGTTATTTCAGTACAGATATTAAAGATATTGATTTTTAAAAAACAATTTAAAAACTCTGAAGGTGTGGACAGTTAACATAAAAAAAACTTAACTGCAAAATAACATGACAAGAATTAACATCTGTCTCTTTTAGGTGACATGAATTGTTTTTTTAAAGCTTGATTTCTGGATGTTGGCTAGAAGCCAAAAAAAAGAAAAAAAGCCCTGAATTCTTCTGCATGGTTGGTTTCTGGAGAAGTCACCTAAGCATCAGTAAGTGTCAGAGGAAATCAAAGGATTTTAATTTCAGGAAAAACTAGGTCCAAAAAATTGCTCTCAGTGCATAAGCGTGGTGAAGATGAGGTGACTTTTTGTCATTCCCTGATTCCAGGAACTGTCAGGAGAGAGAGCCTCAGCTGAAACAGCATAAACTGGAGGACTCTCAGAATTGCTGTAAATCTACTGGCTGATAACAGACTTTACAGAAGTAAAAAGAAATTTAGAAATCAACAGAGCACACGTGTCCTCGGCATGTAGCTTGATATGTGCATGCCCAGTTTCGGGGTCTTTACTAATCTTAGTGTTGGTTGCTTACTGTACAGTGAGCATTGTATTGTATTTCCTACTCTCTTTTGAGATTGAGTTTGAAACAGATTCTAAAGATGCATCAAACAATTTTGTAGGGGCATCTGTGAATTTATACTTAGCAACTAAAGAAAACAGTATTGTTATCCAGACACTGCAGGCACTGGCTCCTTCAGAGCTAAATTCAGTAAAGGTGGAAATCAACATTTTAAAGGTGCCTTTTGTGGCATTCAGAAAATGCAGATAATTAATTTCTGAGCAGAAGTAGGGGCCTAGGCCAAACACACCAGGATAAAAAGTCAGTGCTCTTCAGTCTGCACATTAGGCTTGCCAGCGAAAGCTGGATTTCATCAAAGCTATGTCATTAGCACCAAGTGAAGTCTTGCCACTCAAATCTTCCTGTGGCCAGCACACAGGGACAGGGGACACGGATGCTTTGCTGGACTGAGAGATGGCACTGGAAAAAGCTGCTCAAAGTAGAACTGATGTTTGCAGGGCCAGGAAAAGCCTCTGGCTAATGCAACACAAGGTGGTGGCAGTGCAGGGGAGGTGAAAAAAGCCCCATTCCCTTGGGAAGAACAGAGGCTCAGTAATGTTCCCTTCTGGGAATGCTTCTGGACTGCACAAGATACTTCTGCATAGAAAAACACAACATGTGCTTATCGGTTATGGTAAAACATATGCCAATTTAATTTTTAATCTTTCCTAGATGTCTGTCCTTATATCTACAGTACCAAGATTTATAAATTATAAAGACAGAAAAATATCTCATTTATCTGCACATATTTATTAACACCAGGATTTTACCTAGTTTTCAGCTATTGGCTGAAAAGCTGTCTTTAATTTTTACTCAATATGAATTCATATGACCACTACAGTGTGCTCTGGTCATTGATGTGGTTTGGGGCATCTACACAATTAACTCATTGAACATCAGTGGCATGTTGAGTTTTTCCTAACAATTTATGTGGAAGCATATAACTTTACTACAATATATGAAGCATGTCCAATAAAAGGAACATTGATGGGTACTTCAGTTCTACACTGCATCAAGATTTCATACAGGCTAGACCAAGAAGAAAGAGAATTTGAAGCAACTATATCCTCCAAATCTTTCCCAACAGTTTATATCCATAGTTAAAACAGAGAAATCAAAATAAATTAAATCTGAAAGCTGATGCACAAGATTAAGAGTGAAAGAAAATAAGATATTTACCGTGCTAAGTATTTAAATATATTCGCAATATTGGCCACATCACAGTTAGTAGGGCTGAAAGCAAGGATGCCCAAGTTTAAAAAAAAACCAAAACACAAAACCTTAAGAGATCAACATACCTCCCCGAGACTGCTATGAATCCCAGATTTCTGAGTTTGAGGTGATACTGATACACAGTTTTGGATATAGTTATATAAATTGGATCTCAAATCAAAATGTCAGTTTCTTGTCATTGTTTTCCTTTCCCTCAGAGCCAAGAGCATTGGCCACTGCTGAAAACAGCCTTGGGACCAAGCATCCTGCAATTCCCTTAGCTTCCCAAGTCCCACCAGTTCCAGAGGTTAGTCTTTTATGTTTAAGATTAGATAGATGTGGATGAGACAACTCCACTGTCTCAATTCCAGTCATGCCCATGTGCTATTTTGTAAATCCAGCCAAAACCAGGCTTACTTTACTCTCCTGTGTTTTAAGGGCATCTTTGGCACTATGACAAAATATGAATCCTGTTGCACAGTTCTTAAAAGCTGCATCAACAAAATTTGTCATCTTAACTTAAAGTGCTGATGAAGATGAACGAGCTCAAAGTGAGAAATCACAAGGGCAAAAGCTTTGCAACTCCTTTCAGACAACTCTTTCGTGGGAACATGATTTAAAATATTTCAACAATTCACTTTTCTGTAGAAGTCCACAATAAACATATGGAAATTTAAAGTCAGTACATAGAAGCCAGAAATATCCAAAGGAAGACTGTGACCTGCCACTGTGACTCCTAGAGGCCAAGTCTTTCACATTAAAATGTCCTGATTCAATAAAGCAAAAAAGAGTATAGTATGGCAAAAAGGTTTTCATTTCCACATCTCTCCATCATTGATCAATACTTTACTTTCTATGTTCTCTGAAAAAATAATGTAACATTAAAGAATTTCCCAACATTTAAATAGTAATTTAACATCCTTTAGGCATTTAATAAAATAAAAAGGTAGAAATTAGTTATTTGATACAAAATATTGCAAGTATTGATCTTAGTATAGACTTCCATGACTCATGAACTCCATAATGCATAATAGAATAAACCTAAACCAGTCAATTCACACAATTCTGCTGTCATCACATAAAAGCTTTGCTCCACTTTCATTTATAGACTCTCACAAAAACTTAGTCCACATTATAATCTCCCTTTCACTAACTTTCCATTTAATCTGATTTTACAGTGGCGTAAATTACATCCATATGAGATTCAGTGTACAATTTCTATTTACCAGCCATAAAGTTGTTTCCTAGTAATGTACTCTAATTCCTAAAAGTGGTACCTAAATTATGCCCATGAGAACTTCAGTGTCCTCACCAAGCATACTGAAGGCAATCCAGTTAAAAAGATGCCGTGATTAGGCTTTGCCTTAAATTTACCTAAATTATTCAAATTCTTCAGCAGCTTCGATCAGAGGGCATAGTGCTGAGGTGAACATCGCAGATGCACATTCTCTTGCACAGTAAGTGCAATGATATCTGCACATGACATTTTCCTGTGTGATTTGTACATGCAATATGGATCTTTTGCACATGCAAGTGACATTGTGCAACACACGAGCTTGTGCATTCACATACAGAACACTGCTGTTCTTCCTCACCACCAAAATGGCCTAATGGGACCAAACCCAGAGCCAGCAATGCTAGATCTAGAGCACAGTCCTGAGTGCATGTCAAATCAAAAGAAGGGCTGATCAGACAGTTGTTTCTTTCTGATACCACCAGCTACCTCCTAACTGTACCAGAGCTAGTGCAGAAACAGCATCTGTGTCAAGGTGCCATAGACAGATGTTTTGGGGTCACTCTGCTGTGTCTTGGTGACAGCTGGGAATCAAATTCTTTTATATAAAGTGCCTTTATATGTTGAGGAGGCCTCTCACAAATCAGAGCTAGTGCATCTCTTAATAAACTTTGAGGAGGCACCCTTAAGGGAGGAGAGATAAGTATAATTTCCAAACTACTGTACATACTGTTCATATGACAGTCCTGTTGTGGTGGAGAAAAGAGTCGAGCTAACAGAGCTAAAAGCGAGTAATGATTACACAAAAACTCCTTTTCTGGTTTCACTGTAGTATCAGACTATAGCTACTCCCTGCATGGATGCATCTGCTACCATCTGAAGGGTCAAGACTTATCCACCTCGCCTATGTGAGAAATGCACCCCAGTGGGTGCAGCTAAATGGACTGAGTAGGACTCGGTCTTCAAGAAGAATATAAAAGCATCTTTAAACAGTTCAGTATCAGATGCACAGCAGCATGATAAAAGTAATGTTCGCCTTTCTAACAAACAGAAAAGATTCCTCTTCTGATGTCAGATGTACAGATGTCCTTCATGGACAGAGCTTTTGCAGACCCTACAGCATGTCTCTGTCAGGAGGAACCACACTGACCTAAAACACCCAGCAAACTAGGGATGCTGTAATTCAGCCTCAGCCTCTGACACTGTACATGTACTTACATGTACAAGTACTTATAGTGTCTCGAAAAATATTATGTTAAATCACTGTGGGGGGCAGGGGAGGGAATGGGGACAGAGGAGAATAAAAGTAGTCTTTTTCAAGAATGAGTGTTTGACCTGAAAATTGGTAATGGGAAAAAAAACTAATTCAAGAGGTTCATATGTATTGTAACAGATTAGAAAAGGTTTTGTTTTTTTTCTGGACAAAACTTTGCTCTTAAAAAACTCAAGAGCCTTGAAGTTTTGATTAATGCTAGTTAAATACACACATATATATGAATTAGTGTAGGCAGTATTTTATTAGTATTTTTAGGCAGTAGTAGTGATGCTAGTGAGAATAAAATATAATGCATTAGACAGCATCAGTCTCTGAACCTTCCTAACACCAAAAGAAAATGCATATATCACAGGGCCACTGAGATAAAGTAACACTCAGCCCTAGAGGGCACAGATTTCGTCTTTATGTAAATCAGTGCCTGTCACTGCATGCATGATTCACTGCTCAGAGTGTACTCTTCTGTGACGAATGAGTCCCGCTTAATTTGGCAGTGATTATGCGGGTTGCTGGCCCTCTAAACCCCTTTGAACTTGTAATTGCTGCTGGTTTAAATAATGAACATTAAGGGGAGGTGGATTCATAAAACTGTGGATAATTACAATTTTTTTCTTTTTTCCTTTGTTTTTTCTTTTTCTTTTTTCTTAATGGAAAGAAAAGGCTTCGGAGGCCACTGACAACTGTATCGTACCAGGCTGTTGCTGAAATAAAACTGCAGCCTTGTTCAGTCTTGAGGAAGGAAAGGGAATGGAAAGGAGAAGAGGAAAAAAAAGAGAGGGAGATCAGAATGGCTTGGATGCCAGTAGAAAAGGAGGAGCAATGTTATTCATGAATATTCATAGCCAGTCACATCTGTAGCAGGCTTGCTTTCCACCTTTTTTTCTTTGCAGTTCAACATGGACAAGAAGTGCTAACAAAAGAAGGTGATTGTGCAGTTTTATCAGGCTCCAGGTTTAATCTTTACAGAGCATATGGGTGAACTTTTTTTTCTAATTTTCAAAGACTCACATATTTTAAAAGTTGTGAATGTCTTTAACCAAAGGAAGTGCTCCCTCTCCCTCCCCCCGCCCATGCTGCTTTTTAAAAATTATGTTCCTGTAATTATGAATGTGAGGGAGTCAGTTGCCAAGGAAGCATGATGTGTAACATGCAGCAAATTTGTTCCTCCTCCCCTTTATGAGCACTTTACTAAATCCTCCAATATTCTTTGATCCAGTAAAATTTTGATTTGCGTGTGTAATGTATTGAAACAACGATGACAACAAAAATTGTTATTGAGGAGGGGACAGAAACCAAAGTCAGCCAAGTCAGGCAGCTACTACCCAGAAACAACAAAGAATGAATGATAAATTTAGCAGCCTCATGTTCAATTTTCAAACAACACAGCAGAGATTTATAGCTTTGCTGCTCCCATGGTAAACGAAGCAGCACACAGAAAGCGTGTCTGTTTTTGATTTTGCTATGTTTCCCCCCTTTTTTGTTCTTTGCCTATTTGCAGTTGGGTTTTTTTTTTTTTTTTTTTAACTCTACATTTTCTTTATCCTGGTGTGAGATGAATATCAAAGGCCGAGTGCTGTTGGTAAGCCTCCAGCATACAAGGGCAGCTCAATGGGATGTTATTAGAACCTGCGTCACAACACGGCAGACTGTGATTAATAGCAACTGTATCAACGGTAGCAACTTCTCAACAACGCCCTCCAGCAGCTCCGAAGGGGCCATGCGAAGAAGAAGGGAGGGGAAAAAGGGGAAAAAAAAAAAGTCTGCAAGAACTAGCTACTAAAGGTTTAGCTTTGCACATGATTAGGTTATGTCAAAACTGTGCGAATGGTTTCTACCAGGACACAGCGGGGATATTTGTTTAAAAGCGCTCTATCAAATGTATGGGCTGATCAGTGTTTTATTTTGCCAGAGTCAATCATGTGAAGAACAGGATCAGAGCAATGGAGAATAGGACACTGAAAAGACATGGAATGGTTAGAGTTTTAATTGGGGTTCCCTTCAAATGAAGAAGAAAAAATTTTCCCAACACTTCAAGACAATTTCTTAGAAAACTGCAGAGCTGCTAAGTTTTTCCTGTTCCTACATGAAAGAAAGCAGGTTTAATTTAAAATCAGGTGTAAACTGATATCCTCCCTCTCTTTCTTCTTCTTCTTTTTTTATAATACAGTTTAGAGAGTTAGATCCACACATCAAGAAATGTGAAGCTTATTAGAATGTCCCATTCCAATTCCACATCAGAAAATAGTCCAATAAATGTCCTCAATGATTCAAATAATCCAAAATTAAGCTCTTCCCACTGTAGCTCATGAATATATGGCTTGGTCCATAGCAGGCCCAAAAATAAAATGTAAATGCATCAGTGGCTCTTAAGCATTACACTCTGGATATAAACTTCCAACTCGGAAAGTCTTTAAACTTCTGCCCACTAGAAGCCTGGAGAACATACTGGGACTTCTGGGATCTTCCTACACTTGCACCATTTCTTGGCCTCATCACCACTCACTGCTGACCCTTATCTGGCTCAGTGGAGCATTTGTCTGGCCAATAAAGCAGATTTTATTTAGTGAAAAATAAGAAAAAAACACTTCTTAGAATACTTCTAAAATATTTAATGCTACCTGCTCCTCCTCACTAAATTTTGCTGCCACTTACTAGTTTCCATTTCTGTTAACAGCATTTAAAATGTTAATCATTCTGCCATCTTCTGTCTCTCAGATAGAAGAGGTGTAATGTTCACCTACAGACGTAAATGATGTTAGTAATTTCAGTCACAAATTAGATTGTTGGCATAGTATTTAGACTAAAAAAAATGCATGCAAAACTTTAAAATGTATATATTAGCATTGAAGCAGAAGAAAAGCAGTGGAAGACTCACGGTTGATTAGGAGAAAAATTATCAGCAGGTGAAAAGAAAAAAACCAAGCAAACAAATTAATAGCTCTGTAAATTAGATGGAAAGGTTTGGAGTGAAAAGGAAAGCTGTGGTACACTGGTATATTGTACTGTCCTCCTTCAGTAGATAGAATGACATAGTCCCACTGCTGTTGGACTGCTGTGCTGTTGGCCTCTTTTCTATCAAATGCTCCTCTCATCCTTAATTGTCACATAGCTCTACTGAGAAAGCAGGGGTTATCCAGTGTATTGAAGTCCAGAAGCAAATGAACATTTACACAATGCTGCAAATCAACACCTGCTGAGCTATAAATAAAAAATAATAAACCTTAACTTCATTAGAAAATGCAAGTAACTTTTTATTTCTTACTCAAAAACACGCAGCTTGCTCAACAAAGCACTGTAATATGCTATATTTGTGCCAAGGACTGCAACACACCCTTCAACCTGTTTATCTCTGAAGACCATAATTAAGGAGGACAAACTGGTTTACAGTGTACACAAGTTACAAAATAACTGCATTCAAAATTTTTCTCAAACACTAATTTTCCTTATCTAAAAATCTTACTTGATTAAAATCATGGGGCAATTAGCAGTTGAGTGAAGAAATTACTTTCTGTTGCAAAAAGACAGTCAACATTTACAAGTTCTACAAATGAATAATTCGGGCTCAGTTCTCAGCTGTATCCAAGCATAAGGAAACCAAATCTTTCTGCTGTTCTGATCTCAAGGCTGGATGGAGCTAGTCCAGTACCTGATACTGTTTAGTGCTGCCTCCCATGTTTGTCGGAGCATTCCTGCTAAACCTTTTCCACACAGGAATCACCTCAGCACTTTCATGACTGCCCAGGCACACTTTCACTCCAAAATGAGGGCAGAAGATGGTAAGATGACCACCCATTTTAACAACACATACCCCTCAACCTACCACTGTTGCCTCTGCTAAGAAATTCTGATGGTGGCCTTGCTATGCTATCCTCAGTTTTCCTTATAATGGTGCAATATTCATACAGAGGAAGCCTCTGATTTCTTGGTCCTTTAAGACACAATTCTACAGACTCAGATAAGTATTTTTCTTTCTCAGCAAAGAGGACTGATGGAAGATTACCTAGCAAAGATTGGCAAAGTGGAACAGGGCGACTATGGAATAACTATCACAATCATGAGGTAGCATAGACACCTTTCACAAAGATAGAGAGAGTGAGGGAAGGGAGAAACAAACTTTTTCCTTAATCTTTTTCTAAGATTTAGCCAATTACGTCACGAGAACAGTACACACAGCATAGCAAGGAGCAGAGCCATCACCAAAAGCTCATTGCTACAGGTGAAAAACAGTGTAGATCACCGAGCCCTCTAGCAGAACAGTGTCAGACCAGCAAGTGTCCTCTGAGCTCCCTGTGTAGGTAGAGGGCCACAAAGCTGTGGCAATGTAGCTTTGAAAGGTTGATGTCTGATAATGGCTTTTTCATCAACATCCTATCAGCATTTCCAACCACAGAAGTTTGCTCTGCACTTGAGGTTTCTAGGGTGGATGAATGAAGACTGATGAGAGAGGATGAAAGAAGATGTGGAAACCCTCAATTCCCTAAATTCTCATCCCCTGCACCTTTTGTTTTGCTGAGCAATGAATAAATAATCAGTACTAATGTCATTAAAACAATTACGCTATCTCAGGGTCAAATTCAAACAAATGCATGACCTGACTGGCCTGCAGAAATGCATTTGAGTACAGTTGCAACCTAATCTGGAATACTGGTGATCTCTACATTTGAGCTAAACCAAAATTATTTCTGCTAGGAACATGAGAAAAATTGGCACAAAGAAAAAGCTGTGACATGAAGCATTTGCTTGGAACAAGTACAACTTACTCCTGTCTTCTGTATCCTCCAGTGTGATTTTCAGAAACAATCAAAACAAAAGTGACAAAACCCAAAAACCACAATGAGCAAACAGCAGCTTTTAAGTGCTGTGGGAACAGAGACGTTTGTTTAAGTAACCACTGTTTAAAAAATGCATACATAGTAACACCAAAATAAACAGCTTGCAATGTTGTTTATTTTAAGATACACAATAGTAATGTAAAGTGCTGCATGCTCTGAATTCAGGGTCTACTAACATTATTTACAGTTGTGAAGAGCAGTAGGAAAACTAAGCTCCATGCCAGAAGACTCCTTGTTTGGAGAGCAAAGGTCAGTTTTCACTGCTTTTGCAGCTAAGAGGATTCCAACATGCAGCCACAGAAAGCTCCTGCTCTCGTTTCTCAAGCAGGTAACTTCTGAACCACATATGAAAATCCTAAAAAAGGCCTGTCATGCCTATGGCATCTTTAAAATGGGTATGCAAGCCCATTCCCAGGAAGTATAGTTAAGAGGAAGAGATCTTTGTCCTGTTGCTTCACTTCTTTAAAAACCTTCCAAACATGCCTGACTTACTAATCCTGTGTTGTACCAGACAGAAAAAAATACCCAAAAGGAGAAAAATACTAACAAAACTAAGCAGCGGTGTTCTGAAAAGTGACTGACTTACTGAACAGATTTATGTTCCTGTGTGTCTGAATTGCATTTGATTCTCTGCTGACAAAAAAATGCCATTGACTTCAATCCGTAATAGAAGTTTGTGATATTTTTCTTCATAAAGCCAGTCTAGCTGTAGGCAAGAAAATGGGACTTTTTTTTTTCTGGCCAATCCATCGTCTATTTATTATTGTAATTGCATAGCTTTACCATTGTAATTGCAACATTACTGTTATCATATAATCCTTGTGACTGCCAATAAATGAGCCAGAAAGAATCCGACTTGGACCTAAGATCCAAGGCTAAATTTCTAATTTTGGAAATGAAGGAGGAAAAAAAATTTTTTAAAAAAGAGAAGAAAAACCCCAAACATTTTTCTGCCATGAAAGTGATGTTCATTTGATCTGGAAGACATTGAGATGAACATGGAACCTCACAGTTACATTATTATAATATTCAAGAGTAAAATTTCATTTCAAATTGAAAATATAATCTCTTTCTTCCTGATACTTTTGAGGAAAGCTGTGAGTGAAATTCAGCAGTTGAAGACAGCAGGCACTCAGTCAATATTTTCTTGCGGTCATTCTGCCTCTCTGAGGGCCCAAGTTTTGTTTTTAAATCATGGCATCAAATTGCCATAAATGTCTGTAAGTGAAAAGCAGGTGAAAAAAGCTATGGTTTTCACCCATTTTGGCATTCAAACTTCTGTGTAAATCCATAATCAACTCCATTTTATATTACATTTCCATTGGATCCATGACCTTAAAAATCAACATTTGTATTCTGAATGCTCAAACAATTTTTGGTGTTTTGAATTGATATTTCATAGAGTAAATGTTGGAGCAGATGTCAGATATTTTGGTGAAGACTAATCTGAGTATGGGTTGATTTCAGACCTGTACCTTATCCAGATATTGCTGAAACTTCACGAGTTCTGAATAGAGAGCACTGTATGTATTGTGACAGTCTCTGCCTCTGAATATCTGAAAGTGAGGTGTTTTTCACATAAGTTACTCAATACAAAGTTGCTTTCTTTGTCAGTTTGACAGAGCCCAAGCCTGGCTGACCTTCAGCATCCACTCCCAGTGACTGAAGGAATAGTAATTAAATATTACTCTTAAGCTTAGTTTTTCAATTTGTGTCTCAATCCCATTTCTAGTTTGACTTTGTAAGTTAATTTTGCAATAATTTTTCCACTGACAGATAAATGAAACATCATTACAAAAGTTGAAACAAATACAACATAAACTTAAACCTGAAGGAAGCCAAATTTGGGAAGGTTTCCTTCTGAAAACAGCTCTAATTTCAAGATACTTTTCAGTTTTTAATCATTAATAAGAAAACACGAAAATATGAGAAAACCTCCAGGCAGCATTACTGTAGTGTAAGCTCAGGAATGCGAGATGTTTCTCAGCAGTATACCTTCAAAATGTTTTTTTGGAGTCTAGTTTTAAAATTGCTAAGCAAAGGCACTTCCCCAGATTGTTCTACAGTCTAAATGACTGGGGTTTGGCTGCTGAATTCCATTATTCCTGCAAGGTGTTTTGTTCCTCTTCAGTAATTTCTCCTCTTATCTCTTTTCAGCCTGTGCTTATTCACTGCTTCAGTATACACATTCTCTGTCTAGGGCTAGATCTTGTATTTTTGGGATGGATGAAAAGAGCACTGGAAATAACAATACAGCTCTCGTTTGTCTCATCTTTTTCAGCCTCTGTTGCCCTTTTTGGGGAATAAGGGCCCTGATAGTCCAGGCTCTCCAAACATCCTTCTGTATCTTTCTCAGACTCTCACCAGACTGGCCTCAGGCTAGTTTCATAATCCTCAAGAAAAAAAACCAGTCCCGATGTTCAGCATGAGATCATAACACGGTGATCTCACTCTGAACATTACCTTTCACTACAGCAGCTCTATTGACTTCTTTGCTTAGAACAGTTTGAATTTCCCACCAGCTCTGTTGTGTGATATTTGGCCTCTTTTAGGCAAGATATTTTTTCATGGAGTGAGCCTAAAGGGTACTGAGTAGAAAGCTCATGAGTCCTCAGGCCTTGTTTTAAAGAGTTTTCAGTCTCAGCAAGAAGTTTACTGCAGAGATTGTTTGGGATGCAGTAGAGGATGTTAGAGCACTGCTGAATTGAAGAGTGCAATATTTTATCTTTTCAGCTGGGGCTTCAGACCCCAGGAGCCAAACTCATGATAGTTTCATAGCTCTATGGTTATGTCTATTTGTACCCATTCTAGAAAATCACCACAGTCCTGCTCATTTGTAGATATTTTATTCTCCTGCTGCACATATTGTTTTGCACTGGTTTCTTTGAAAGCATTATTGCTTTCTAAATGGACAACTTATGGGGAATAAAAGGGAGAGAAAATGGCAAGAGCCCCTTTTCCCACAAGGTTGGTTGCTTCCAAGAGCATTGTGGGACGTAAGTTCATAAAAGCCAGGACAGCTAAGATTAATTATAGCAGTAAATTATCTACAAATGTTTTGGTTAGATATGCATTAAGTAGTGGTGTTTTCGGTCTGAGAAGTGTTTGCTTGGCATTTCATGGCCACCATACAACAAGTGCATAGGTTCTAGGCTGTTTAAACTTGAGGTGTAAGTGGGCATATTATGCGAAACAATGTGGAATTCTTAGGATTACCCTAAAACTCTGCAGTTCATCCCACCATCCACAGAGAAGTTCATACCAACTCAAGAAGAACCTCTCTTTGGTAAGAGATGTTGGATTATGCAGTAAAGTGTCCCTGTGTAACTGCAAGAAATTGAAAACAGACAAGTAACACAACTCTTGGATTAGTCCACCAAAAGAATAAAGAAGATGGAAGGGAGAAGTGAATAAAATTATTTTCCCTCTTCTTTTTTGTTCACAATAATTAACACGTTTCTCTTTAATTTCCTACTTTATATCTGAAAGAGAAAATCAGAATATTCCTTTACAGTTGAAACTAAAACATTCTTTAAGCATTTAGATTTTGAACTGATCCCTCAAATTAGCCAACTTTCTTTGCAATTAATATGTGCCACCATTCTTATGCAACACTCCTTTGCTGACTCCCTCAAATATACACACGTCACTTTTCTGACAGCATAACATTCCTTATTCCTGTTGTTATCACACATATCATGATCTTTCTCCATATTCACACTCCATAACCCTGAATAGCCCATTTGTGGACTATCCAAACAGCTGTCAGCTATCTGCATATGGTCCTCAGTAGGCAAGGACCTTTCCAATATGAAATGAGGACTTCACAATATCCCTCCAGCCCCTTACTCTTCACTCTAAGTCACCCTCCTGTTTCCTGTTTCTTCATTCAAGCATGAGTGGGATGCACAAGTGGAAAGCACCTGGCTGAGTCAAAAGAGGCAGCAGAAAGGATCAGGACTGGCTGGAATGCTGCCAAAGTCCAATTTCACATCAGGAGACTCCCAGACTCTTGAGGAGGGGAATATCCACTAGCAACTTCTTGAAGTACAAAGAGGCATTGATTAATACCATTACACTCCCTTTACTCTCACTATTGCCTCTCAGCTTGCAGTTGATGCCCAAAATTCCTTCACTTGGTGCTTTCTGGGAAACATATTTGATAACACTTACATGCAGTAATCACCACATCAGGTCACCAGCAAGGAAAAGACCTGACAAAATTAATGCAAGACTAAGACACTTGCACTAAAGTAACTTGCAGAAATCATATGCTGTCGTCTTCAGTGTAGACCAGCCAAAATATAACACTCTTAATTACACATAAAATCCTCCTTCATAAAGAGAAAATTGTCCTGAACTTTCAGTCTACCGAAGTTCAGGTATTTGTACAAGCATTGCATGACTGTCATGCTCTTTCAACAGCAGGATAAAACGACAACAGAATTGTAATTTTCTGTAATTCAGCTGTTGCTAAGTAAAAGACACAGGCCCTACACAGTGTTTTTCATCTGTAAATATGAAAAGCACTTCAAAAGGCAGCCACAGTCATTATGCCATACTATTTAAATAGGGAAACTAAGGCACAGTGTCTTGTCATGGTCACAGCTAGAAAGAAAAGTGCAAACTCCACATGTCTACCAGAGCTCCCTTGTGCTGCACCATGCTGGGGACAGTATTGAAAGCTGGGTCACAAGAGAATGTGACAAACAGTTGAGTACTCAAGACATTTGACTTTCTATCATAAAATGGAGCATCGTTGAAAGAGTTGTTAAGGGTAATTCCTGAATAAAGTGGCTAGAGCATTTAACACTTACTAAGTGTTTTTCTGCTGTCTCCCATTATGATTTCACTACATCTTTTCTGGCTTTTTTAAAGGAATCAGAGTTCCACTGGAATTACTGGAAGGAAGACTCAGACATACACACTGTTAGTCACTAATTTGTGAATTATCTGCAAATATTTGAATACAAAGAATCAAACTCTATTTTTTTTAACTTATCTAGGAGGAAAAATAACTGCTTTTATAACTATCCATATAGGTATACAGCATATCAACTAACAATGTAGCTTACATAATCTTTGAAGCATTTTAAATTGACATAACAAGCTTAAAATAATCTAGAATAGGCCATGATCTTATGAATATCTACTCCTTTTGCAAATTTAGTATGCATTAAGAAAGTGAACAGGAGCTTTCCCATTGCTATCTGATTTAGCCAGACAGTATTTCCACAGTATATCCACTTCAGAATATCAAGTTCCCACTTTGAAATTACCAAATAAGAGCTTGATCCTGATGACAGCCAAATTTCTACAGCATCAAAAAAAATTGCTGTATGCAGATTTTTTTAAACACTAAGCCAAAATATTTGCTGCTGTTTACTGAGCTACTCAGATTTATTATCCTGAGATTGTAAGAGCAAATCATGAGATGTTAAACATTTTATGGACATTAGTAGTCAACTGCTACAAATAAAATACATATTTTGAAATGCCATCATAAAAAGGTAAAACCAAGATTTAAAAAAGTCTTTATGGCCTATCACCCAGTATTAGACAAAACAACTGAAATTAGTTTTGGCAGATCTGAGGCTAGCAGTTAAAAATAAAAAATAACAAATGTAAAAGCATGAAAACTGTATTGCCATTATGCTTAAAGATAACAGTAAATCTTTAATGATGTCAATGATTGCTTTAGATATTACAAACAAGTGCTGCCAATCAACTCTAAACTATGTAATGCATGGTTTTCTAGGTATCACAACTCAAGGCAAACTCCACAAAAACAGGAGTAATATTGTCTGCCACAAACTACTCTCTTCATTAGCCAGCAATAAGAATTGACATATCAATTGCTTTGCAGTTGTGGAACTGCTGGCAGAAACACTTTTTTTTTTTTTCCCAACAGCATAACTCTAATTTTACTGAAAACTTCCTTGAAACCAATTGTCCTGCTCAAAAATCTTGAAAAGAAAGTTTTAAACATATCTTGAGGCAAAACAGGCAGTATCACTGGACAAACAACAGCAATTGTATTTTCCCTAAAAATGTAGATATTTTATACCTACATATAATCATGTGTGCACACTACAGAGAAAGGGAGGAACTATGCATTTTTTCATGACAACAGATTAGGTAGTGGAACCTGAAGGCACTCCAAAGAATTCTCTCCTCTAGTTGACTGTGATCATGAGCTTCAAAAGCTGCAGTTGACAACGTTTATTAGAGCAATGATTTTGGAGTTAAAGTGTTTCAACACTTTACATTCACATATGCTTTGGTTAAACCATCTTTTGCCTTGCAAGCCTTGAAGCCACAACTCTATATAAACGAATTCTTGTCACTATCATTTCCTTGTTTCAATTACTTTAAGGAATTCATTAACTGAACTTTGGTGTTCCCTCTTCTTTTCTTTTCTTTTCACTTACTTCATATACTGCAAAGCTTTGTGATCTGACAATAACAACCAGAGAAAAACAGTGGCTGATCCTATCTTTCACTGGGCCACATTCAGCTTGCTCAGTCAAGGCTTTTAAATCAAGCCTCGGTTAAAACCATGTACATGATTTTTGTTGTACTCAGGAATCCCCTGTTTGAAAATGGCAGGTTAAATATTAAATTGGGAAGTAACATCTAGCCACGTTATCTGATGTTTTAGCATTGGCTGACCTCATATGTCACATGGATGAAATTCACCTTACTGCTGTCCTGACACATTGTGTTGCCTGTTGATGAGGAGGAGGCAAAACCAGGCAGGCTGGTATAAACATAAAAAAAACAAGAGGAAAAGGTAAAGCCTGAGTAACTAATATCAGACAGGGTGCTGTGAAAAACTCTTATAGCAGACCTAGAAGAGGCCCATTAGGTAGACTCGACAGCTTAAACTGTCATAGTAGCACCAAAAAAGATTTTGCTGCAGCCCATCAGCCTGCCATGGATTTGGGGACAGAAAGGGGATGAAAGGGAAAGGAGAGCTGGAGGGGAAGGGTGGTGTGATTCATTTACTTATCCCTCGCAGGATTCGCAATTTGGGGATTCTTTAGGGGGGTGGGGAGGGTGTGTATGTGTGTGTGTGAATTTCACCCTATATATAACTTGGAATCCTATTAGAAAACAACTCAGTGACACTGCAAATCCAGTATTTCTCAGCATGCTATTTTTGAAGCTGAAACACACAACATATTTTGATCTCCAAAGAAGCACAATAAAGATCCCCTCTTCAAAATAAAATGAGAAGCAAAAAAACCCCAATTGCACATGTAATAATTTCCAGGCCGGCTTCCTGTGATTGTATCCGATTATTTAAATTTTGGACTGTCTCTTTAATTTGAGGAGCAGGGAGAGAGGCGACAGATGGCAGACAGAATTGACTTATGTCCTCTATTCTTCTACAGAAGAAGGGGGAGTGCAGAAAGTTTGATCGAGGCAAAAGCTACAGTACATAGGCCTGGCTATAACTATCTAATAGGTCTTTTGACGGATCGGTTCGGAATATTTAGGTTTTTTTCTCCCCCAGACAGGCTTTGTAACAAACCCACAGTCCTGGAGGTTGCCATGGGTGACGAGAGAGCTGACATCCAGTCCCAACTACAAATAAGCACATGACAAATGGGCCCAGAGCCCTCCGACAGCCCTGAACCTTGGTGACCCCCTAAAAAACCCAGCCTCCCCATACCCCATGCCCCCCCAAAAAGCATTACTGAGTATATTTTTTAAAATCGAAAGCTTGCACTTAATTGGAAACACTGCCGTGTAACCGAAATGCTTAGGACAGCATGTACAAGTAAAAATAAATCATGCAGCATTGTTATTTAATGCGCTGTGACATCATTTCCTGAAATTAAACAGAGATGACACAGATTCAGACAGTCCCTGCTAAGGTTCAGTTCAAACAATTCACAGATGTTTTCCTCCAGCCAGCAGAAAACAATGCGAGACTTAAAGCACTCCTCTCCCTCTGCCCCTCTCCATCTTCCACTCCCTCTCCTCAGCCTTTTCACTGGTACAAGGAGGTATGGCAGTTTTATAATACATGCTCCCGCAAAAATATTCTTTTTTTAATTTAATTACTCAGGCTGTTGTACTAAATAGATGGATCATTGTGTCACAAAAGCATCAATTTTTCAGAAGAAATAACAGATGTCTATGTAACAATGATTAGATTAACCACTCCCAGACAAAGCTAGCTTTTGAGGCCCACACACCCCATGACCCTGGGTTCCCTCTTCTGTAGGGGGTGGATGTAGAAATGTCAGATCTAATCTCAGATTCCATTTTTAAAACAAACAAAGCCCCACCCCCATCCCATTTCAGCTCTTTTCTTTTAAGATTGTGGTGTTTCAAAGGTATGTGAATGTTTGGTCTCTTACTAAATCTTCGGGATGGATTTCATGGCCAAGAACTAGGAGCACTCAGAGGATGAAGCCTTTCAGCCTGGGATCAAAAGTGTCATTTTGAGAAAGATTTCCAGTTTTATTCTGCCCAGGCTGGTGACACGGTAGTGCAGGCAGGCAGGACAGAAGGGGGATGCTGATGACATTAGGCAGGGCTGTGCTACCAGCATCAATAACTACAAATGTTAATGGCCACCACCAGCCGTTCTGGTGACACACCAGAGCAACTCTGGGGTACAAAGAGGCACAACTCTGTCGTCCTGAGGACTGCAAGACTGCAGGTCAGGGGAGTTTAGCATTCAGGCACTGATTTTTCTTTAGCACTGGGGGGTGAAGTCATTTAACCTCTCCTCACAAAAGTTTTTCCAGCTGAAAAATGAGCACAATATTATTTTGTAGGACATGCTTCCAACCGGGTGGTGTTTGTACAAAGAGGTCTGTTCTACACCAGCAGGCAACATATTACCTTGCTGAAAAAAGCACACAGCCAGCCCTGCCTAAAAGCAGACCTGGAATAAAACTGTAGCTTGGGCTTCTCCAGCTCTCTGACCCCGTGGTGCCCTGAGGTGGAAATGGCAGCCACGCAAACACAAGTGCAGGTAGTTTTACGGGAGAATCAGAGGACATCTGTGTACCCTCGGAGAGTATAGCACGTTACACTGCACTCCAACACACAGACTAAAATTCACTAGAATGACTGCACATTCCTGTATTATCTGGAGTCTCCCAGCCTTCTCTCTCTTTTATCTGGACAGGGGTCTGTTGTATTTTCGGGTTTGGTTTTGGTTTTTTAAAGTAGAGCAAAAACAACAATGTGAAGAACAGATCACATCTGTGAGAGAAGCTGTTCTACAGTTTGATATTAAAGTAAGCTGTTCACAAAACTATTGTGGAGTACAATAGCCAGCTAAGTCTGTAAGCTTCCTTTAAAGTATTATTACTAAAGTAAAATATGGAAGGATATATTCATGAGGGTGGGTTGGATTCAACTTCTTTGAACACTTGCTCCAAGATTGGCTTTGGTTGATAACATTCATCTCTAGAATCAAATCTAATGAATAAATAAAATAGCTGCCCTGTATAAAAGGCTTGATAAGCCATTCATCAAAATACACAAGACACATAAATACAGAAAAAAAAATCTGTTTCAGTAAGACTATTCATATTATCCAATCTGGACACCTGAATATGACAAGTTAAGAAAATTAATTCAGGTAAGTACTAAAGCTGTAGCTGGTTCATTTTACCACTTTCCAGGAGAACTTACTCTAGCCTGACGATGAAACAGATAAAATCAAGATATATTCTACAATAGACTGTGTAAAGAACAAGATTTTCAGCCAGAAGATTGTGGAAATCAGGCTAAAATGACATTGTTCAACCTCAGAAGACAGAACTTCAGCTAGCAAAAAAAGCAGAAAACCAGCTCAACTCCTCTGACTTCAGGGGAGACATCTCAAATACCATCAGATAGGAATTTGGCATTTTCATGTAAAAGCTTTAGTTTGCAGGCTACCATTGCTAAATCAGGTATTATTAGTTAAGATACACGTCTTCTTAAAGACTTCAACAAAAGAAACAACCAAAATAGAATTTTAACAAAGGGCATCACTCCAGGTGAAGTGTCAAAGCATGAACGAGACTCTGTTCTACCAGCTCTGTGAAAGAAGGTGAAAAAATGTTGAATGTAGCAAAAATGTAGTCTTTGGCATACTGCTGAAGAAATGGATGAACTACCAGAGGTACAAGTCTATAGAGTGGTATAATTACTTCCTTTATAACTTTCCTCTCTTCTGATTATGTATGTATATTTTAAAGGTCCTCCATCCTTCTAAAGGGCATGGGAGGAGGGGCACCAGCTCTAAAGCTGCTGGTAAGAAATCCTAATCTCAGCATTGGTGTAAGCTGGAGGTGTCTATACATTTGAGCACTTCCTGTTTTCACTTCGTGATCAAATATGTTCTTTGCAGGGCAAATAGGGGAGCACTTGAGGGAGGAAAGCAGTGATGTCTGAGAGGCTAATTGAGTGTACTAAGAACTCCTTAACATAGAGGAAAAGGAGTCTTCCAAAGCTATGAATAAACTCTCAGCTTGGGTCAGATTTCTTGCTGTTTCTTTTCTTTAACCACCTTTGAACTCAACTAAAAACAGTCTTAATGTCAGGTTTACCTTTCTGATGTCATAATCTTTACGTACTATTGAAAAGATTATACTACCAGACTAGGATTTCCTTTACTTTCTTAAACACTGGATGTTATCCAGAAAAAGCATACACATTTCCAACCAGTTCATCCTCAGATCTTTTATCTTCCGGTACTGTTGTAATTCCAAATGTAAGACAGAGCTCAGTAAGTGAACAAGAACATGACAGAAGCTCCTATTTCTTGCATTTGATTTCCAACAATAAAAACATGCATGTGTATCCTATTTCAAATATAATTAAAGTTCCTACAAAATGGAAGCTGTGATAGGGGTTAGAAATAATTTTGAAAGACACAGCCTGTCAGACACATTCATTCTACATCAGAGTTCAAGTGCCTGTCTCTTCAAAAACGCCACTTAGGCCATTCAATTTTTAAAATTGGCTGCCTTAAGAGTTTGCAAACTGATTGAATAAAGGAAAAAATAGCATTTTATTTAAAATCACAGGTAAATACAATTAGTCAGATCTGAGTTACTGTCTTGGAATTTGACAGTCTAAAGGACTTCTACTTTTAATCCATGCCAGAAGAGATGGACTGCCACTGCCTCTCCTTCCAGGGAAATCAGAGGTTAATGATTTTTGTCATATTGAGACTAACAGCTAACAATTGCTACAGTTGGCCTTTAGTATTTTATTTGTCCTTTTGAGGTATTCAGAATAGGTGACAATGGCTTGCAGTTGAGAACATATGTAGAGAGACCCCTGTGGCTTATGGAAAAGTTGCTCCATGCTGGTTGGGTGTTTGAAAAAAAAATACAACCAGAGCTCTTTTATGTTCCTCTCCTTAATGAATGCATGAATGTCAAAATGTACCAATGGCCCATTCAGGGGGCAAAGCCTAAGCAGCTCCTTCTTTAAGAACACATCCTGAGACGTAAAATACATTTGCTTAACAAATTAAAATAATGAGATAATTCAATTAGTTTCTTTAAAAAAAAAAAAGAGAGAGAGAGAAAGAAAAAAGGGTACATCAGGGGATTATTGTAATACAAGAACAGGTCATACAGCACAAAAGAGGAACAAACCAATTTGAAATAAGGTTAGAGTAGTAATGAAGGAATGTACATTGAATCATGGACTGCCATTGTAAAGATATTTACTTGAAACAATAAAATTGTACATCACAGATTCTCCTGTTCTGGCTCAGCCAGAGTTACATTTTGAATGGACGAGCTAATTTGAGAAAAAGTGTAAGATCTTTAAAAGAAAGGAGTTTTCTTCCTTCCCTGCATGTGTTTATGGCAAGAATCTTTCTGAATTTACATTGCACTGGTCAGGGGTCTCCATTATCAGTTTGCAGGTCTGAGAATTACAGCGCAGTAAATCTTTCAACACCTGCAAACTCATTAAAGCCTGGACGGTAAAAGGTTTGGAGCTTTTTTGCGTTCATTTAATCTGATTTTTGTGAGGCCATCCTCACCAGTGATGGCAAATTTCCTTAATTCATGCAGGATGGAGAGGGTCAGGAGAGAGAGGATAGAAACAAGGAAAAGGGATTTCAAAAAGCCAGAAGGACTTTCCTCAAGAGAAGCAAGAGGCAGTTGACTGTTTAATAAGCAAGTGCCAAATGTTTTCAAGGAGCACGTAAGAAAGAAAGGCAGGAAGGAAAAAAACTAGATATCACAAATTTCATTAGAGGAAATGGAGTTAACATAGAGATGTCTACAAACCAAACTTGTTTATTTGTGGCCCTGCTTTTTTGCTGTCTGCCTATACTACTTATCTAAAGATACCCTACAGCTAAATGAAAAACCCTCCACTAGCACTCACTCGACTTCCAAATTAAAAACATTTTACAGGTTAGTAAATCTCCAGCTGAGGTGATGTAGCAAAGAACAGCTGTGAAGTAATTTTGATAATGATGAGAATAATAAGCACATGGCAAGGTTCAGGGCTTTGCTGTTGCAGCTTCAGTGCTCCTGAATAGATAAAAGTGATTAAATACTCCTGATTATCCCTGACCAATATGTAATGGATTTACAGCCCTTTCAATTAGTCAGTATTTGCTTAGGACTCATTATTTTGTCTTTGGTTAAGTAATCAGCCCAGAGACTCATGTTCTGTCTAATTCCTCTGAGCCAAGTGGGTACAGGGCACCTGACCTTTGAAATGGCCATAGCTGAGAGGCAGGAATAACCACTACTCCAGCAGAGACACTGGCTATTCCACCTAATCCTGACCCCACAGGCCAGATCAATGCACCTTAGTTTGCTACTAATGTCCTTACATCAAAATGATGGTTTAGAAATGTGAATCTATCGCTCCCCCCGTTAGCTGTGCTGCTGGCAGAGCAGTTCGATAGTCTCTATCATAAATAAATCGGGTCCTGGAATCATTACACTGTAACCAACAGCAGCAAATATATAAAACCATGGAAATTTATAAAACTTTGGTAGAAGAAGAGGTAGTTAATAACAGTTAGCATTTCCAGCCTTATCAAGTGAGAAACAATTTCAAAGTGCAAGAAAGAAGAAAATCAATTGATAACTTTACCAGTTTCCATCATTTCCCACATGAAGTAAACTAGGTTTACTAGGTTTTCTGTAGAACTGTGTTTTGATGCCTAAGTGAAGCTATAATAGTCAACAGAACACCAACACAAAACCAATAGCAAGCAGACAAATAAAAGCCCAAGGAAAGCACTGCTATTTCACATATTTAATCTCTCTCCCCTCTAATGTGAATATTGCTGGATTTTAATATTCATGGACTTGAAGAGAAGCAAAAAAGGTGCTTATTCTCTCTGTCACACAACTGAAAAATTAGGGAATCTGTAAGCCTTCTTTATTTCTTCACAAAAATTTAACAATGACAAGGTTGCAAGCTGCTGCTCTAACATCCACAGTGTATGTCAGCACATGCACACAGACCAGGGCTCTCTCTTTTACCACACACATAGGAAGTTTGTGAAAACAGAGGCCAGCAATAAAGAATCCAGGAGGCAGAGTTGTACATGTGCCAAAGTAAGAATCCCCCTTTTGCTGTCTATAGCAAGATTTTGAATAGTTCAAAGCCAAAAATGGTAACTTCATATACAGGTGGTGTTCCATGCTAACATGTTGTACTCTGTCTTTTTCTCTCTATAGGATGTGTGTGTATATGTGTGTATATATATATATGTATGTATATATATATATATATATACACACACATATATATAGAGAGAGATAGATAGATAGATAGATGGATAGATAGATTTCTTTGAGATTTGTCATGATTCCAAGACCCAAGAAAAAACTCGAATACAATAAAAAAGTAACAAAGCCTTAGACCTAATAATGGTCAAAAAATTATGGGGGCAATTGATTTCTAATAATGATGAATAAAACTCATTAGGTACATGAATAGAAATGTATTTTGGTTTTGGGCACCACTTACTGTGAGATGCTGGAAAAGCCACGCTCTCATGATATTTGTTGCTACTTTGGGGAAAATGCCTCTTTTCTTCTGACGCTTTTTGTCCTTGTCTGGGTCATCATCATCTCCTGTACCAGGTGAGGCTACGCTGTTGTCTAAACCATCACCTACAACAAAGAGAAAAATAGGAAGGAGGAGATGTTTAATGAACCAAATACAGAAGCCAAAAAATATAATTAATTGCCAAGACACGACCACAGTTTGGGGGTTTTTATCTGTTAGATCGGGCACATACCATTTCTCATTATATAAGAATGCTGATACAAATACGTAAAAATTAGAAAACCGTGTCTCTCCAAATACTAATTTTGTGTTTCACACATGCATATATCATTAATTCAATTATAATTGTGTGCTTGACATAGTGCAGTAGCTCTTTTTCAATTATGGGATTCAATGTGGGAAAACCTGCCACAAGAAAACCCATTTGCTGTAAATGCATCCCTACAACCATTCTGAATATGTACGTATAAGTAATCAAGTTAAATGTTCTGTAGTCTATATATTCGAGGCCCTCTGCAGAGGTGGCAGTAACCATGTCACCGTTCAGTGCACATAACACACTGTCAGATGAGCCCCTCCCCGAAACCATCACCTCCCTGCACACACAGACACGCACTTGCAAACACGTACACCTAGTGTGACCCTGCACATAGCATTTGCATGACATGAAAACTTCTACATCTCTGCATCAGTGATTATTATCATTAAAAAAGAAAGATGCACATCAAGGTAGAGCTCTCACTTAATCAGAACTTTCCATCAACATCCTTCTCTTCTGTGCTTTTCCCTGGCATTAATTGTGCATTAGCAAAAATCATTTACTTTTAACAGTCATAGTTATTTTTTCTTGCCCTCCAGCAAAAATGCCTTGAAAGCCTGCCTGGAGGGCATCTAAATTATGTATCTGAAAAACTCTTCTGGCAAGGCATTGCAGGACCCCTACTTTCTTAAAATTCATACGAGCACGTCTTCCTGTTTTTGGGAAGGCATCAATCAAGAGCAGCAATATATGCCATATTCCTACATTAATATTTGAACTAATAACTTTAAAAAAAGGAAAGAAACAAGATCCGACTTGTGGCATAATCAAATGCAAAATAAATGAAGAATACTGGGACAGCACTGAGACTTTATAGATTGCTGTGTTTTCCTTACACATCATTAGCCCGGAGCCACACGAAAGAGGAAAACAGAGAAGTGGAGAGTTTATGCTCCCTGCTGGTGTTTAAGAAGCCGAGGTCCTGGAAGGACATCTGGGAATTGTGCTGAGACGGTGGTTTTTGTAATTTAAGAATAGACATTCATTAGCAGTAAATGCCATAAATCCCATGCTAAGTAAAAACCTTGTCCAAGAAAGCCTAAAACAATAAACTCTGTGCTCAATGTAGCCTGAGCTAGACGCTCCATAGCTTCCTGAGGAATGCTATAGATTCACGAGCTAATTCCTATAGCCTCGTCTAGATCTGTAGTGCTACTAAACGAAATACATTGCTGCTACATACAGTCCATTTGCTTCAAAACTTCCATTTCAGCTCCATCTTCCCTCCCATACCAGATCACCCTTCTTGTACTGCGTCCCCTCTGAAAAACCGACCCTTTTGGACTGCAGAGACAGAAACAGCCACAGCAAAGAGCTGGCAGATTAATTTTATTGACATTTCCATTTTCACTGCAATGTGATACCCTCCATCACATGGAAGAGATGACCCTCACTATTTACAGACTGACAGGCCACTTCATTACAACCACCCTGCCCCAAGGCAGAGCAGCTCCTTTCCATCTGCCCAAACACCAGAGCAAGACCCTGAAGTCGCTGCTCTCTTTCTCGTTTTTTTTTTTTTTTTTTTTTTCTATTAACGATAGAGAAAGGGGAGTCAAATCACAGTAAAGTAGTCGAAGAGATTATGGAAGCTCTAAACACTGTAACCAACCGTTCGTTTTTGCAATATATTGGTTATTTAGAAAGCACTCCTTTCTGCTGCTTTCTTCCCCGCCATGTATTCCACCCTACCCTCTCTCACAGACACGTGTGCGCGCACACACACACGCGCACACACTTCCCACTATGCCAAGGAACTGCTGCAAGGCAAATTCTCACAAACACTAATGGCTTCTGACTGCTCCTTGGCAACCCCAGCATTTTAACCTGGGTGGATATGCTCTCCAAAATACAGACACTGGAGCTATCTCATCAGCTGTTCATGTGACACAGATGGAGAGTGGCTATTAGGAGCCAGGCAATGGGCCTTGGGGATCTGAGGTGCTGTACTGTAGCCTCAGGCAATTTTGAAAAGCAGTACCCGGAGATGGGGGGAAAAAATCCCTACTGAAAGTGCAAGTTTGAAGTCAGTCAGTCTGTTTGTCTATCTGTCGTGCAGATAAAGATATCTTTGTCTCTTTATGTAAAAGTAATGCGTGTATGCACAGAATGTGTGGAGCTGTAAAACTTCTGCTCTGCACCATCCTTTCAAACCACAGAAACATCAGTTCACTCTCTTTATGGACAAATTCCTGTCTGCCTGCATATAGTCTCCTATTTGTGAGCATCCTCAGCTGGAGTCTCCCACACGCTATATCAGTACTTGGACTTTTTGATGAGGTTATTAATATCCTGGTTTAAAAAACCTAGTAGCAGCCCAAGAAGGAAAAGTTCAGCTAAAGCTCTCATTACCTTCCCATCCTAATCAGCAGCTGAAATCATGAGTTGGTGCTTGCCTAATCTGTTCCATAACCTCACGAAAGGAAATTAAAATATTGTAACTCCAAATGATATCAGAAGAAAAATATAGCAAGATTTGTTTCTCCTGGTGTACGACAGGCCCAGTCCTGTTAATCTATATTCTCATATTCTCTTTAATAGGACTACCACCACTCATGTTAGTGAACTCAGCTTCTAATGAGAAGAAATCATAGAAAAAGCCCATAACTGTCTTTTCCGAGATGGAATTATTTACTTCTGGTCCTAGTTTTCTTTATCCAAATAAACGTGTTACTTCAAATGAAGAAAAATAAATTATCAAAAGCAAAATAAAATGAACAGATATGAAAGTCACTTTATGGCAGACTGGATTAACTATATTTTTCACTACTGTATGAAGGAATCAAAATTTAAATAAGTTAAATTATCATTACAAGAAATTCTGCTTATACGAACTATTCATACCCTGATTTAGATGGTAACTTGTAAGAAGAATAGAGTCAAATCCTAAGTTCTATGGAAATGGCAATTATACAAGCATAGTTATCCCAATTTTCTAGAGAAGAAGTTAAGGTTTGGATTTTGGTCCATCGTCTCTCTCTTTTACATAGAAGTAAAAAAATTGAGGGTGATTTTCTGCTGCTTTCTGTACTGTTTAGTCACTTATTCTTGTGCAAAGAGTACACATGACTGCAAAACTCTATCTGTTGTAGGGAAGTCAAGAATTCTTAAGTGGCACTCTCTCTGTGGAGGTGTCAATGACTACGCAGGAGCCGAGCCAGTAGAGAATTAGGTGTTTTACCCAGCTTGTTTAAGATTACAGCAGTGCTGTGTAATAGCATGTGAAAGATGGAGAGAGTCTACAAGAAACCTTGCAATGGGACCCACCTGGGGTCCCTTAAAGACCATCTCTTCTAGGGGAAGAGTTTGTGGAGGATGCTGAAGATGCAAGTCTTCTTTACACAGCGGGAAGTTGGGCTTCCACACTGGCTCTGTGTTCAGGCACTCTTAGTCTGTGCTGAGGGTTTCCTTCCACAAGATAAATTCCTTTGCATTGAAAGTAAAGGAGACTGCCTCTTCTTTTAAAAATATCACATAAGCAGTTATAGCAGGGTTTCCAATGCACCATAATTCCAACTTGCTGCAAGCTGATTTCCTTGGACAGATAAGCTTGCAAAGCCCAGTGTTGACATAGCCAAGGACTCTTTGAGAAACACAGACCAGTCCTACATAAAGCCTGTCCAACCTTATTGTATCAATGAATTTTTCTATGTTAGTCTTCCACATTATCAGTATTATTCCAACCCTAGTCTTTGTATTTTTTCACAGAGTAAAAACCCAGCAACAGATGAAGCAAGTTTAGAAGTTGCTCATCTTGTCTTTTTACCACTTGTGAACAGGATGAATAACAAATTCCCAATCTATCAAAATGATTACTGAAAAGGATGACCCAGTCAGACCAAAGCACAGAAGCCTGGTAACAGTCCAGATTCAAATTCTAGAAATAGTTTCTGCTACCATCATAGCAAGTAGAGCAGTTAAAAAAGTGATTTCTGGAAAACTGCATTTCAGGACCCAGTGTTTGAGTTTCTTCACCATCAGAGGTCCCTTACAGCTTTAAGGTTTGTCACACTAAATGAAAAGAGAGAACAGCAGGAGTATCTAAACTCGGGGGAAGACAAGACACTTTGCCATTTTTCTAAAAATAGTGGATGCAATACGAAAAGCAAGTTAAAGGATTCTGAAAAGGAAAGCTGCAGTGCACTATGCTGATCTTAAGTAAGCTACTCTAATCTTTCAGTCTAATACTTTGACGGAGTGAAATATGTAGATATAAATGCAAAATAAAGAGGAAAATCTGCATGCAGCCTATATTCAAAATTTGCAATTATTTTTTTGTACTTATATGTCCATCTCAACATTGTAAATCATTATTAATAAGGACATTCAGCTTAGTAATACAATCCATATCGCCACCAGAGAAAAAGCTTAAAAATTTGGTTAATTATCACTGCCAAAAAGCTGGAGAGAGTAGTGTCTGAAGATGTTTTTGAAGATAAGATAGTCTGTGCTGAAGGGAAGACTAACAGAGAGGGAAGGTCAGCTCCAGAATCAAAGACCCTTCAGGAGAATCCTTATCTTCACTCCATCGTGTTAAAATTATCAGGCTTTTAGCCTTACTGCTCCAGTATATCACAGATTTTTGAATGAAGTCCTGGCTAGGGATTGCTTTTTTTCCTCTTCCTCCTAATGATCCATGTTCAAGGAAGTTGACTTAAACCTCCTCACACCACAGGAGCCATACTTATCTCAGGCATTTCTTGGCCAGGGAAACTAAGGTAAGATAGGTTATGACTGGCAAATAAGGGGACTTTGAAAATTACAAGCAATTCAGGTGGGCAACCCAGATTAGAGCTGTGCCATCATTAGTGACGCTTTGCCAGTATCTGTGGCTTGTTTTGCTAAATAACTACTCCAGGAGGAAAGAAGCCATAAGAAGCTTTTCAGCTACCTTACAGGAGCACTGAGCTGTGCTGACCTGCACGATCTCTTCTTCCTGGAGTGGAGTGAGCTGCTGTAATCAGACCACTGTGTTCTCTGCCCTGGTGTCTCTGAGACATTGGACATGTTTTATGGTTCTCTGTTCTATGTTCCAGTGAGCATCTTGGACAGAAGGAAATGTTGGACACTGGTGCACTAGAGAGAACAGGAAAACTTCAGACATACATCACTACCATCTCTCTTCCTACAGAAGATGTTATTCTTTTGCCCTTCTAGAAGAGGAAGGAGACAAAGACCTGGCCTTCTCTCTTGCTGTTCTGTTGGAGAATCTTTTGCTTTCCAGAATAAAACCCAGCAATTCCACTGGGCCGATAATGTAAAGATGACACATGTGAATTTCACACAAGGCATTAATAATTATCGCAAATTCAAAAAGGAAGAAAACTTAAGATGCTATCAGACCCCACATACAAAGCTATTCTTCGTAATCTAATTGCAACTTAGCATAGTTTGTCATTCAGGAGCAAGTCCCTATTGCCATCTGGCAATCTGTGCTAAAGGCTTAAAGACTTGCATGGTATCTTGTATATAAAGTGTATTTATAAGAGACAGAATGAAAACTGTTTCTTTTCTGTTTCTAGATAGGCACCTGTCTAGAGTCACTAATATACCTTATTTGCCAAAAGGAATTCACAAATGTTTTATAATTTATTCAAAGTAGGAATGACATTTCAGCTCTTATTTTAGCCATGCATGCCATAAAATCAGTGATCTAAGTCTTTCAAAATTATTTTCAGAACTATTAAGTTTCACATTTCCCCTTTCATTATTTTTCTGTCCAAAAATAAGAAAAAAGACTAGCTTATTTTGTGTCCTTAATTGTCTGTGTTTAGAGCTCTGTTTATTTGTAAAGTGAATTGAGAAATCTTAGAAATTCTACCAAATGCCAAAAATGTATTTTTCTAGCTTTTATAAGAGAAAACTAATAAACCACAGTTTGAATGTTAAGCTCTTTTTTACAGCCAGGAGGTTCACGGTTCGTTCATTGCAATCCAACATTTTTTCACATCAGGTGAAAAAAGTGTTCCAATGCAGACAAGGGGAACAACAGTAAAGCAACCTGCTAATTACTGATCTCTCTTACGTTCCTGCTGTGCTAAACTGTCCGGACATGTTGAAGTGAAATTTTTCTGCGATTTTCAAGTGACTAGTTCATGGCCCACTGCCGTGGAGTGCAGGAGAAGGGATGAAATGCTTTAGTTTACATGCAACATTTACTAACTGTGTGGGTTTTCCGACATTAAAGAGGGGACAGTGACCCATGCCACCTTTTTCACACTCAAAAGAGCACTGAAAAAACAGTCTTCATAGGCTTACCTCAGGCTTCCCTGGCCCTTAACACCCTCCCCCCAGGGTAGGAGCAGAAAGAGAAAAAAGAAGGGATTTTATGCTCCTTTCTCTTCAACTTTTCAGGCGGTATAAGCAGCATTTAGCAAATTCAGCCTCCAAATGGCTCCAAATGCTCTGAGCTGCAGGGGCTCATCCTTTGTTAGCCTCCCTCTATTTACACAGGATTTACGCAGGCTCTCCACTGAAGAGACCACATGTTTCTGACAGAAAGCACTTCCATTCACACTGCATCAGGCAACAGGATTGTAACCACTGCAGCTTCACGCTGACCTGAGATTAGGGATTTCAGCAACATTGAGATGGTAACAATCTGCTAACTAACGAAAATTATCCATGGAGAACTCTGCTGCATACTCCAGTTAAAACTACCATGGCCAGAGAGATTAGGTTACTTAAAGGGGCAATTAAGAACTAGCTACCGTCAAGAATATGCATGTCCATCTACAAATAACATACACACAGGGAAAAATATCAGCAGGGGGAAAAAACAAATTAAAAAAAATCAGACTGCAGCTTGGATTAAAACAATTTCACCCACTGGTTGAAGACATAAAGTGTAAAAACAGACAGATGGACACATATGTAAATGTGGCTGCATTTGTTTCTCTGGAACTGGCAAGTTAGTAATAACAGTATAGTTTAATAATTTATTTTCCATGGTATTTTCACACTGGTTAACTGGGCAGTGGCAACGTTTATGCAGAACTTCGGGAGCAGAATAATTCCTTCTATCTAATTGCTCCTGGGGCAAATAAACTGAACTAAGCGACCTCTCTTGCCTCTTCCTATAAGAACTCAGTACTGGAACCCGATATCAGTCTGGGGATTTTTAAAATGTGGACATTTTTTTGAAATCAATTCGGCCAGTCAGGATTTCTGCACTGAGATTTTTTTCCCCCAGATTTAGCATTGTGGCAGGTTTTTCAAAATGGATTACACACACACAAGGACAACAAACGTTGCTGGTTGGAGCTTGTGATTTTTTTTGCTCAATAGCTTTTCATGGGGCAAAAGAAAATTGGATGGGAGCACAGGGCCAGAAAGGACCACACAGATCCAGTTTTTGATGAGTTTTATTTTGACATTTTAATTTGGAAAATTATTTTGCTTCTGCAGCGAAGGACAAAATAATTCACTTCCATAATAGTAACTCCTACATGTATCTGATAACCACTTAAAAAGTACTAGGTATATTCTAAAGTTCTCCATAGTATATCATAATAAAGCTCTTCTGGGCACTCAATGATTCATTTTTAGTGATCTCTCAAATGCCCTTACCCACAGTTAACACTCAGATTTTATTAAGGAAGAAAGCAGGGACAAATGTCCACTTAAGTCCCAGCTCTCAAATTCAACTCTGCTTGCGCTGCAGTACCTAAAGCTAAAGCTTTTTTAATGTTCTATTCACCTCCCCTGTGTGGCATTTCTGCTAACACAGAGTTCACAATCTTTCAGCCCCAAACACAGAAGGCTGCTATCTCCAAGACATCCGAGGAATGTGCCAGATACTATCATCTCCCCTGCAATACAAAGAACCAGAAAGAGTCAGAGACCAAAAGGAGACGTGCTGATCAGGTTACTAAAGTCCAGAAAGTCTTTCCCAGAATGCTAAATGTTAATCTTTGAACCAGAAAATGTTATAATTAAGATCCTTGTAGTTGGAGGAAATGCTAGCTGTAGAAGTCAAAGGTACAGCCATTTGAAGTTGTACTTTTTTGCACGTTTATCCTAATCTTGCACCCCTCATGCTGGCACAACTCCCATCAAGCACTTTGTTCTATTCAAGCAAAATTATCATTAATGTCAGTGGCAGCTTTGCCTGAGTAAGAAGTGTAAGACCAGATCCATGTCTTGTTCACAGAGAATTGCAAGCACTGCACAATTCCAGAGGAGATACACTCATTAAAATATGTGGCTTATGCTGATTTATTATGCTCTTCTATTTAAAATTGAAACTCACATTGTACTTCACCAGGAAACTGTTCAATGGACTTTTTTCTACACGGTTTTAACTTCAATTCCCACCCTCCCCACTTCAGTACAAGCTGGTAAGTGTACTCCCAGTTTTTGGTATCTAGGCTGAAGGAAAGCATTATTAAAATAGGTTTAAGTATTCTATATGCTTCAGTAATTACTTTGCAGTGTGAATGTAAATATCTGTTATTCTGTTTAAATTTTTCATCCTACTAAACACTGTCACACAAAGTGTCCTTGTGCTGCAGTTTTAGTGGCATTCTTTTAAAATCTTTTTTTATATATTTTTAGAGAAGTATTTTTGGCACTCTCATAGTAATTCTGTTAAGAATACCAGCTGCAGACTGGCTACAGCTGAGGCAACAATAACAAGTCATTAAAGAAATCAGGAGACAAAAAAAATATTTTTCTTTTGCTGAAAGCACATCTCCTGTAAGAGACTATTTTCCTTTTTTAGTTCTGGGATAATGTTTTTCATTTTCTCAATCAACTGTATAAAAGTAAGTATACATTAAAGAGCTATATTTTGTTCTAAGTAGCTTTTTTCATTTGTTATCCTGTGACTTTTGTCACTAGAATAATACCAAATGTGGGCAAAATAACTAAGTTTAATTAAAATTCTACCTGCAGTTGAAGTTATTAAGTTCAATTGTACCTCATCAATATTTAACCTTTACTATTTTGCACTTGTTTATATATAGCAGAATGTGAGAACTTAAAAGTAGATGATGACTAACATCCTGCACCATTCTTCTTCATTAAATCATTACTGTAGTTTCTTTAAGAGTAAAAATGACTGATTTTTTTAAAGGAAAATAGCAATCAGAGCATCTCAATTTTCCTTACGGCTGTTAAAAGTAGTTATGAACTGTGAGATATTTTAATGTCTTGCAGTTTCCCTCAGACTCTATGCTGTTTGACACAACTGCTTGTTCAGGAGACAGCCCCTAAAATGATGACCACTAGTACAGCAAGAGTCCATGTACTGTCCACATTAGAAACCTCTTTTTTTCAGAGTTGTGTAGTTATTAAGAAAGCACTAGTTGAAATATTATATATAAGTACACATGGTTAAGATTTTTTCATTAAAAAAAAAAAAATAGAACTAGAAATGTAACAGACAGTTATTCCTGAGAGATACTAAGTTAAAAGCTCCAATTACTGTAAAGGGCACTTGTTAGGCCACAAGTCCAAAATGCACATTTGTCTATTTTAAGATGTATTAAAGAAAAAATGGAGAATGGCTAAACGCTTTAAAAAAAGAGATGTTTTAGTAGAAAGGCCTCAAAATGAACCATAAAAAGTTTTTCTGGTGATAAAACGTACACAAATGTGTGTGTTACATAAAACAAATAAAAGTACTGACTTGATATGCATTCACAAACACTTTGAACAGAAGAGATGCTTGCTGTGAATGCATAGTTCAGAAAAAAATCTAAAAGTACAAAACAACTCCAAACTTGGCAAGTCTTACATACCATAAGAGCTCCAACACCTATGCACAGTAGGGTGGATTAACCCGCTGGGTGCTGCAGACATATATATGCACCTCCTCCTAAAGTGCTCACTTGGCTGGCAGTCTGGAAAATGCCAGAATGTGAAGGGTTACGTGGGAACACTGACAGTCTGCTCTTGTAGGTTTAACTTAAAGCCCGTAGTTTAAATACAGGGTGTTGTGTATTTGGAAACACAACTAATACTCTTTATAGGTGATGTGCTACTTGGTGCTCAAAACAAACGACTTGACCAAAGTCTTGCTCCCATTACTGAGTCATTCTCCAGATGACAACTGCGTGCTTTGGACCTGACTGTATTTATATTGGGGGGTACTGTTTTTCAGAAGTCTTTTCCTCCAAGAAGCCTTGTAAAAGTGAACTGTAAACCATCTATAACTTACGTGCTGTACATATTGGATGCTTAAAACTAGTTACTGGAAAGGCCTGAAATGTTTCTTTTAAGTTCAGTAGATGGACAAAAAGAGCAAGCATAAGGGAGCTAAAGTTCCTAGTTAGTCCCTGACAGATATCTTTATGATATCAGAAAGGTAGACAAGCAATTAATTTTTTTCCATTGTATAATTGTACTGATTTGTTTCAGGACAATATGATTAAAAAAACAAGCAAAAAAATAAGGAATGGTTATGGTCACCTTTTTCTGCAGCCAAATTGTTCCATAAGATGCTCTGGGCTGCTTTAAGTGATTGAAAGTATTGACATACACATAATTCTGTAGAAACAGGGGGAAAAGCTTTTGACAAAAGCTTCAATGAAATGGATTTAGAAAATACGGAAGCATAAGAACAGCAAAACCACAGGACCTTAAGTTGTTTTAACACTATTTTTTTAAAGTTCACAGCACAAAACTCAAGAGGACAGACACCCACTCTGACACCTGCTGCTTTGCCTTTTTGCTCATAACCTGTAATTTCATTTCAGGTCTTTCATTGTCACAGAAAATATTACAAAACACAAATGTGCAGTGCCTACAAAGTCTTCCTAGACTGATTTTTGTCCCTGAGCTCTTTGTAGGGAAGAGCCTCACAAGCTGAGCTCCAGAGAGCTTACATCACTCCAGAGAGCTTACATCACCCTACTCCCTCCTTCAAAGGAGTTAGTGCTGCCTACATGTCGGGACCCCAAATGAAAAGCCTGGCAAGTTAGGAGACTTCCCTTCCTTCAGGTTCAGATGGGTAAAATGGAGTTTCCCTCCAGAACTAGGTTCACCTAGCCAGTCAACGAGCTGACCTGTCTTCCATAAGATCAAATATAAGCCCCACCAATCAAGTAGCAGTCCAGGCTAAATGTGCTGATGCAACAAATTTCCAGATCTTGATCACACTAGGCAGGGGAGTCATTCTTCTCAGTGATAAAGTCACTGAATGCACTCTTGAGGAGATAAAAAATTAAGAACTGGCTGACTTTGCACCATTTGAGTGAG
>CM072891.1:3727500-3820000 GCA_037013685.1 Acridotheres tristis
TCTTTCATTTAAAAGAGACAAACATATATCCTGTGTGGATAAGTGCAAAAAGGAAAATTCTGTGTTCCCATATTTGTTACAAATTCATGTTTGCCTGGTGCAGAAAGCTTATTTCTTGGGAAACACTTCAGAAATAATAGGTCCTGGTGGCTGCAGTAGCTCAGATTCTTTACTTTCCAGTGCCTCCAGATAAATAGTATAACAAAGAGTTCTTCTTTGTTGAGTACAGTTACTCTAAAGCAGTTTGAAGCTATCACACATAATACAACACAAGTAATTTCATTCTAGAATGGATTGAAACAAGCTTATCAGGATTGTTATCTGTTTATAAATTATATATTTAACAGTAAAGTAAGACAGACATGGCTGGAATGTTACACATGGGGAAACACGATTAGAGATATGCCAAATTGCTCAACCTAATCCCAAGCAATAGAATCTTAAGGGCACTGGGAATTTCTAGAAGAATTAATCATTATATGGTGTAAAAAGCTCAATTAAATACCCTTAGAAACCAAGCAGAGATTCTTTCAGACCTGTCTGCAATATGCAGTCCTCTCAGCTGCAGAATGTTTGCCTCTCTAAGCATCCCTTCTCTTCTCATTCCTTTAGATACTGAACCTATGGAAAGCACACTTTGAGAAAAAAAAATCTTCAGTGCTTTCATGTCTCATTTTATACATTTGGCCATCTTGAATTAAAAGGAGTCAATGAAGATGCACATCCTTAAAAATGGCTACAACTTCATCGGTCTAATCTATGAACTTTAAAGACCTTCATTTTATGAGCTTTCTTCAGGGTAGGTATTTCAGTGTTCAAAAAACAGGGTTATGGACTGTTAAGTTAAGCACATGTTCTGCATCAACATTTTAGTTTCAGCAGGTTATCTGGTGCCAAGTTTGCCAGTCAGTATCATCAATTCGAAATATGTGCTTGTTTGTTTTTAACAGGTGTTTTGAGAACAGCACAGGACAGGAGAAAAGCAGTGTTAATATATTCATTTAGTATTTATCCTTAATTCTGAAAATCCCCTTCCGTCTGAAACATGACAAAATTTCACCTCAGGTGTTTAAGACACATAGAGATGCAGTTGAAAAGGAGTGCAAATAAGTACTTCTGTTACTTCAGCAGCCTGATGATTTGTGCACTCATTTCTATTGAGCATTTTTTCTCATCTAGTAATCACAGACCTGGGTTACATACGGTATAACCCATCTATTTATAGAGAACTACCTTTTATTGTGCAACTGATGTTAGCTGTAGAAGAAAAAAGTAAGACTGAGGCTAAAAACCCAGTACCATTTAGATAATGAAACATAACCATGGACATTAACTCAGTCTGTTCTTCTGAAGATCATTTGTTAGAATTTGCATCACAGGACAAAGAGGCAGAAGAAATTAAAACAGTCTAAAATTGGCTTATCCACATCAGTCGTGCCACAGAGCCAAAATAACAGCTTGCTCTTAAAACTGAGTAACAGCAAAACATAACAATAAGATTTACACACGCACCACTGTCACATTTGTGGGTCAGTTGAGATGGTGCATCACAATTTCACAAAATACACACACACAGATACACACTTCTTGCAGGTGTTATCTCAGACTTGGTCTGCTGAGAAGCCAAGTGAATCCCCACAGCGACATTCGAAGGTTTAAAAGCTCAAGTTTTTGTTTCTAAATGCCTATGAAAACATTGCCTATGCTCAGAGGCCTTTTAAAACAAAACCAAAGCTTTTAAAGCTTCAAAAGCGGTCATGGGAATTTGCTCATCAGGAGGGAATCCTAAATGAAGGCCAAGATTCAGTGGATTCCCCCGGACATGAGAAAAGCCATAGCCTGTCTGCAGTTCTACAGTTTCTTGTAACAGATGTGGAATAATTCAAGAAAACCATGATAAACCTTTGTTCATGCTTTACATTTTACAAAATCAACTTTTAAAAGTTTGTGTCCCACTATTCTTTGCATACCATCAAAATCCCCACCAAAAACAAACAAACAAACACCCCCCCAACCTACCAAACAAAGAATATAACACTACCAAAAGTCACCCCTACAGAAAAAACCCTGCCTTCATGGATACTTAATGCAACTATGAGACCACCTCCCAAAGTCGTTAACTTAAATTTAAAAGAAAAAAAAAAAAAAAAAAGAGGACGAGTGGAAGCTAAGTGTAAAATTTCTAACGTTATAACCTTAAATACTTATAGGACAGGAAGGAAACCAACTGTTGCTTTTTAATATATAGGAGATGATTTAAAGAAGGCAATATTCTAATGCTATGTTAAAGGCCTAAACTACTTTGAAAAACATTTTATTGGTAACAGCCAATGTTTTCTACCTATGATATTCTAAAAAAAAAAAAAAAAAAAAAAAAAGACAATTCCTGACAAGGTGTTTAAAGGTTTAAAGGACTGCTATAAAAAGGTAGCTAGAAAATAAAATTTGAGTGGATCAAGTCTGCTAATTCAGTTATTTAAAGCATAAGAAGCCTGGTGTAAATGAAGTCTTTCTTCTGAAAGTGTGAGATACAGCTTTTACTCAGCTTTAAGGTAAAGCACACACATAAAAACCCCATGGTTTCACCTGAATTTAACAGCAACATTCCTGCCAACAGACCTTCTTCCTTTTCTTTTGGATATAGTTATTTCATTTTGCTCACAGAAGTCACATCTTGCTCCATTGAAATAAGACAGACAACTCAAGAACAGCTAATGAGCATGGAGAAGGCATAAGAGCAGGGGATATTATGTTGGGGTTTTTTTACATTCAAAACCAATATCCTTCACAAATAATCTAAAATAAAATTGATCATGCTATAACAAAGAGCTGTTTGATGGAAGAGTGGAACAGACGACCAACACATGGATCCTCCACTGGACATCTGGCCATGTGTGAGTGTATCCTGCTCATTTCAGCCACAGTGCAGGACCCTTTCCTTCCAAGAGCACTACAGTGGCAAGCAAAGCAGGTCCAAGTGGATGGTTCGAGAGTTTGCCTTGGCTGCAGGGTGCTCTTTGCATAGTTTACAAATTACGTGCTCAGTCTCTTAAGAATAACGGAACCTTACAAGGAAATTCTCTAAGGAAGCACGTAAAATGTTTACATGTGAATAAACAAGGGGAAAAAAATACACACACACCTACTAAGAACATGAGCAGCTCCTCCAAACTTGCGTAAGGCAGTCATTAAAGTAGCATGAGAAAAAACTCAAATCTGTACTCACTGATTATACAAAGACAAATTATATAGAGATTTTTTTTTCCCTGCACAGGCACACTAAGATTGAATCAATTCTGCCTTCAGATGTACAGACTGTGCTACCACCAACTCCCACTGAAGTCAGAATTTGACCTATTGTGTACTTTACATTCACATCAATGAAGTCAGTAAGAATGCAGAAAATTGCTTTAGAAAGATGTAAAATTCTTTACTAGTTCTAAAATAAAAGGACAGCTTATTTCTTTTAAACAAACCAGATTGATAGCCATTTGGAAGAGCTTAAAGGAGGGTTAATTGGCATACAGTAAACCTGAATTCTGACTGCGTGGACTTCTAGCTAAAATGACATTCTCTTTGGTGGTCTTAGGACTGTAGGATTAGTTTACAAGAAAGTAGAGAGGGGTTTGAAACCAAACCCTGAATGTCAGTGATGAATTACCAGATTAGAAAGGCCTGCCCAAATTCAGATTCAGAAGGGAAAACAAAATAACAAAAAAGGAGCAAATTTGTTGCTAAGGCTGAGTTATAGATTAATAGCATGAATGAAAGATCTTTAAAAAAACCTCAGAAATCAATGAAGCCCTTCTTTCATAAACGTTGCTCATACACAGAACTTTATCCGAAACTATGCTCAGAGCTGGGAATATGAACTGCTAATAACATCTAACTCAGGGAAATAATTAGGATAGCCAATTCACAAATAAATGAAAGTGTTTCATCTATCATTGCAGATATGAACTACAGAAGATTTTCTTGACACAGATAAGGTAGGGCGAGTTTCATTTTTCTGAGAGAAGAAAGGAGAAAACAGGAACATATAGAGTGTGAGATATACAGTATCAACCATGTCTAAAGTAAGTTTGTGAATTTAGGAGATTTTCCCTTAAAACTGAAAGAAAACAGTAAAATCTGTAAGTAATTAAAATCTAAGAAATATTCTACACTAACATGATGGTCTTTTTCACTGGAAAACTGCATTGTTACTTCTCTCTTGGATGAAGTATGAGCTCTGCAGTAATTTTCTTCTTTTTAAGATCCTTTCACAAGCAAAGAAGAGAACATGCAGAAGTGTTAAGTCATACAGGATGTTAGCACAGATCAGCCTATCCCCGTTTCCCTAAAATGAAAGACATTTACATGCATTAAGCATTTTGGTAACCTCTAAATCAAAACTTAATTTTGTAATACTATAAATTTATGGAATTTACCTTTTTGCACAAAATGGAAAAAAGACTGCTGACTAAATATGTCTAATAAAATAAAGTATTAATTAAGTTTAACAATTTGCATCTAGAAATATGTTTAACACTTTGCATCTAGAAATGTCTAAATTTACCACTGAAAAAAAAGATATGAACCAGAAATATTTTCTAACTCAAATAACGTTTTCACATTGTGACAGATGTTTTGCACAAAATATGCTAAGTGTCTGAATACACAAAATGAATCTTAAGTGCATGAACTCAGAAGCACATGAAATCTAATCAAAAGTCTAATAAGCTAAAGTAGACAAAACTTACCAACTTTAAGGAAAATATTTGGAGCTTTTGATTAGAGCAAAAGTGTCAATTGAAAACAAATCCTACAAAGGTTGAGGTGGACAATATTAACCCCACTGTGGGCCTCTTGACTTCAGTAACAGGACTTGCAATATACAGAGTAACACAATGTGATAGCCTTTGCCAGACTGAGGTCCTACTTCAGCTGCTGTAGGCACTTGTGTAAATGGAAAGTCTAGGTCGAAATATACATAGGAGTTTTAGTCCTTTGCCATTTCTTGCCTAAAAAAATATTTGTCATCTCCATATTGCTAATCATTACAATAAAATCTTTAAAAAGTGTTCAGATTATAGTTCGGACTTCATCTTAATACTGAGAAATAAAAATAATAGGCATTAATGAAGAAATAATATAAAGGTGACAGCCTTTGGCTGTAGAGAACACATGGGGCTCTAATAATTTTCTCAAGGCAGAGAGCTGACAGTTACACTCATTGGGTTTTACATGTCCTATATCCTGAGTATTTTTCATTCAAAACAGCTTTATTAACAATCTGAGAGCACAGAAAAACAAGAAAAAAGAATCCTGCGACAAAACCTGACATCCTCCTTTTTTACTTTTTGCAATAATTTTCTTAATATAAAACATTAGCAGAGAAAAAAAAAAGTTTGGGCATGAGGTGGATGCACAGCATACACAGCTGTTTTAAACAAGGGAATTATGTACCTAGCTGAATTGAAGTCCATGAACACCAAGCAATATAATCAAGTCAAAATTATTGTTGTTTCAATGAAGCACTTGGGATATTGTTTGAGCACCAGGACCTCAATATGTTAGGTACTGTACAAATAAAGCACAAGGACAACCCCTCTCGATTTTTTTTTTTTTTTGCTGGCAGAAGCCCAATGTACCTCCATTGATTTCAGATGTATTAGGAAGGAGGGGCCTGATCCAAAGCTCATGAAGTCAACCAAAGTCTCTTTCTGTTGATTTAACAGGCTTTGGATTAGTCCCTAAATAAGAACAGATTTTGGCTCAGCTAAAGGATTTCACTTAAGCCCTCTGCTTGTTCAAGCATCTAGTAGGAGCTAAGAGAACTCTGCGGTCCTTCTGAGTAGGAGGCTGTGCTCATTCCAAACTATCCCCTTTAACAGATGTACAGGGTCAGGAGTCCCACGAAATGGAGAACCATCAGTAAGTGGTAAATCTGAGGTGCGAGGAATTAGGAAGGAAGCTTCAAGTTGAAAAAATTTGATTTGTGCTATTTGTGCGATGTTCCATCCTCTTTAGGCAGGAGTGTAAAATTAGAGAGGGAGTTCATGTGAGTTTCCCAATTTTACGCTCGTAAATTATTTAAAACCTTAGCACCAAGTCCCTCAATAAAATTATATGTGTATTTGCCATACTCCCTCTGCTGAGCTCCCTGTGAATGAGAGCTGCCTTTAGCCAAGGTATGACCAACTTGCAGCTGTATGTGGAGAGGCCCAAGGAAAAATTTAAACATATGTAATTGCTTAAATAAGTGTCACCATTGTAAGCTGGTGGGCATAACATAAGATTATAAGGAAAACTGCACTCTTTACTTATTTAAGAATTAAATGCCAAGGTTGTCAAAAAATTTCATGGTACAAATCACATATTAATAGAGAATTTGCTGAATTCCCCTGTCTCGCTTTCATGGCTGCTCCACCAATCCTTGTCAGTTATAGTAAATGCTTTGTTTACACAAGAAAATAGAAGACCCCAATCCTAGCCTGTGCATGAGGAATGTATAGTGCCAAGGGTGTACAAAGGTAACCATCCATAAAATAATTTGAGCTCATTCCATGAGTTATGAGGCCAGCAATTTAGGACAGCACTCGGTGCAAGTTTGAGCATCTGGAGTTAGCAATGGACTTCAGCCTCAGAGCAGCTGGGAAGTCAGTGAAGCAGGGGGAAACCACTTTGTCTTGCTCTTTGCTGGGCTCACTGCCCCGGCTGTAGGTAGGGATAGGGTCACCAGGGCCATCGCCAACTCTGCCACCAGACAATTTCCCTGTGTTAGCTCCTTATGCCAGGGTAAAGACAGCTTCACAAATAACCTAAAAACAGACAGGCTTTGGGGCTGTCACTTATAAACCACCCTTATGCATCAGTAGAAACAAGGACTAATTCCACACCTACCAGAATTCATATATTGAGTACAATCAAACAGAAGCAGTCAAATTCCTTTGAGTTTTTTGCAAAGCTTTAATCTCTCCAACAGAGAAATTTTCAAAAACTGTTGGCATTTCAAGAAATTAACTGAACTGAAAGCACAAATTAATTTTTCTCTGAAGCTCAATTTAACATATAAAAACCACCAGAGGAAAAACAGGATTCAAAACTTTGTCGTGCAAATATAAAAAAACCCAGTGCTTATTAACATTTGTCCTCTAGAATGTAGGGTATGATGAAACTTGGTTCTAAAATATATTAGGAAGCGTTAGAACTTTATGACTGTCTTTTTGTAGATCCCACATGTCTTAATGGCAGCAGTTCCTATGGAAATTAGGAAAAAAAAACTAATAGGGTTTTTTTTTGTGTATTTTTTTTAAGATAGGAGAAGCTCTGCTTTCATTAATTTGGATGCATTTGACCCAAACTTTGCGTATCTGAAAGCAGTAGCACCCTTGTTCTTGCTACTGATTCCATGCCAGAAGGATCAAAATCTTATGGGAAATGTGCCTTTTTCTTCTCTCCTCTGAGAAGGAAGAGCTGCTTTTAATTGGCTCACTGACTTCCTTCAAGTCTTCTCTGGACAGTCCTCCACTGATTCACGTACAAAAGACAGGTCTTTCATGAGTACTGTAACTGTGATCAAGACACCTAGTTGGTGCACTTTAAAATATTATTCTTAGGTTCTGTAGAAAGCTGAGCTACTAAATCTAGATTAATATGCTGAAGACTAAAGACGGTAACAAAAAACTGTAAGACAGTAACACAAAAAGGTTATCAACTCCCCCTCAAACATTTAAGATGCATTTCATAATTAACAAAAACCACCTAAATAGGAAGTAGACTATTCATGATACTGCTGCCATCTCTGATGCCCTAAGCTTTTATTCTTAGCCACCACTTGGCATCTGCTGAAAACTCACAGGCAACAAAGCAGGGGTATACTACATCTTCTCATGCCAGGATGAGAAAAATCAATGTCCATGTTTAAAAGACAGAGCTATTGATGTGCAAGGTCACTAAGCATCACAACCCATTCTATAGCTCTAGAGTCCTAAGGAATTCCTAAAGAAAAAAAAAAAACCAACAGTGCATTTTATCATCTTGCTTAAAACCAACATTACCCTTGAGTCTCTAGGAGCTAAATATGAACACAGAATCTAAGTTTTCCTTGGTCTACAATTGCTATGTTTGTTCAGGGGGAGAGAAACAAAACCACTGAACAAGGAATATCCATATATAGTGATTCAACGATTTTTCAGACATTAGAAATGCCACTTTAGACTTTTCATCTTTATGGAAATGTCACTAAAGAAGTGGTGATGTGATCCATGCCATCCTATTTTTACTACTTCATAAGCCTTGTTCATTAAAGAAAATGTTACAATACAAAGTTAAAAGATCAAGGCTATTTCATTCACATGTTTTCAGCTTTGTGGAAAAAAGAGGGAGTGTTTTTAAATAAACAATACATTAATTTACAAATGCAGTAAATCCAGAGCTTATTTTCAGCTCACAACAACAGCTGACAATTTCATACAATTCATGGAACTCTCACGCCCATTGTACAGACGTGTGTCAGAGAGGGCATGTGACTTACAGGATCCCCTCAGGTTCAGTTCTGCAGTTAGTTGCTCCTGGGTGGACAGACACACCTTTACCTCATGAAAGGCTGAGAAGCTCCAGGGGACCCCACCAAAATAACAGTCTGGTCTTCCCAGTGACCATACTTGTTTTTTGGATAATGCCTGTGGGTAGTGGGATAATTTAGGTGGCCAGTGCTTCCCTGTATTATCCTACCTTTATGACTACACTGCTTTTTTTTATAGCTCACATAACTCCAGAAAGTCACAAGTCCAAATTTCTACATGTGTTTTCAGGTGTACTTTGTTATTCTTGTAAATATTTTTAAATACTCTTTTGCAGTTACTGCATGCACAAAGACTTTCACAAATCAGCAGAAACCGCTGGTTAAAATGGCAATCATTTATCTGAAGATATCCTAAACATAGAGACACTCATCTGATTTTAAAAATCCTCTGCTTATCAAGACTTAATGTAGATAGCTTGATTTTTTTAGTGAATGAAAAACCTATCTGAATTATACAATAACTTAAGTGAATAGGAAGGTAGAAAATAGGAGAAATTACTCACTTTAGCTCATATAAATCTTCCTGCAATCTCAGCTCCAACTTTAACAACCTGTAGTACCTGTTACTAGAAATTATACTAAGAAAGTATATTTAGACACCAGATTTAGGTTTATTCATACCCTGCAATCGGTTACTCAAATGAGACATGATTTTATAAACGAAAAGCAACATTTTACAGTAATTCAAAATCAGAACGGTTTGAAAATTCAGAACTGTAAACAAATGCGTCAAATCACGTTAAGAGTCAGATAAACACAGCTGTCAAATCTTCTTCACCTATCCTACTTCCCCAGCTATATAGATATAAAAGCTGCTGAGAAGCTGTAAGAATTACAGAGTGGTTAGCACTCCTCTTCTCAGGCAAAAAGACAAGGCACTAAGACAAAAGGCCAGCATACTACAATGTGTGGTGCCGTAATGCAGTGTTTGATGCTCTAGAGGACCCTCAACAAGTACTGTACAGCAAAAAAATCAATTGAAAATCAGCATGATAACAGAGCATGAGTTGCCCTGCAATAGCCTTAAGCCCCACAAGGCTACCGGGGTCCCTTTCATTCAGCAGGCTGCCCTGAGCTGGGTGAGCCTGCCCTCCTGCCCCAGCACTCCGCACAGGTCCCTGCCCCTTACCCACGGCTTTCACCTTCATCCTGGTTCTGGTAGGGCTAGAGGTTATTTTCTTCACAGTGGCTATTATGGGGCCATGTTTGTGATTTGTGCTGGAGACTGTTGATAACACAGGAGTGGGTTTTTTCAGTTGCTGAGCAGCACTTGCACAGTGTCACCAGTGCAGAGGCTGGAGTGCACAAGAACATGGGAGGACACACACCTGGGATAGGTGACCCCAGCTCACCAAAAGGATATCCCCACACCATATGGTGTATTGCTCATCATACAGAGCTGTGGAAAAGAGGAAGGGAAGATGCCCACAGTGATGTAATTGTTGCCCCAAGTTGCTCTTATGCATGATGGAGCCCTGTTTCCCTTGAAATGGCTGAACACCTGTCTGCTGCGGGGAGGTCCTGAATGAATTCTTTGTTTTGCTTTACCTATTACGTTGTCTTTATCTCAGTCCATGAGTTTTTTCACTTTTACCTTTCAGATTCTCTCCCCCATCTCACTGGCAGGGGGAATGGGCAAGCGACTGTGTGGGGCTGAGCAGCCAGCTGGGGCTAAACCATAACCATCTTGCACAGTAAGGGAAGTTGACAGTAGTTCTTTTAAACTTTTAAAAGTGGAATTTTAGTTTTCTTGGCATAGATTTGAAGGCTTTCAGTTCTCTCTTTTTTCCCCTTAAATAAATATCTCGTCTAAGTAAACCTACTGATTTTGTACTGTAAACACCCTCAGCATTAAACAGATCCCTTCAATCCTATGGTAAGTTACAGAGGTGATTCCTCTGTCATGTTAAACAAAGAATAACTCTAGATGTAGAGGAGAAAGAAACACTGTTCAATTCCATGCAAATTGTTATGCATGCAACGAAATGGGCCTACAAATATTTCACTCATATGGTAGGTTTAATTTCAATATTTCTTTAATTACTTTCCAACAATGTCTGGTTTCTGTTGAATTTACGCTAGTACTTGGCATTTGATGCAACCCCAAAAAGATAAGATACATATGTCCCCTCTTCACAGTCTTGGCATTTTTACCTTAACTCAGGCATTGAAGATACTGGTTTGAAAAATTACCTTGCTGATTAGATGGCTTTTCTGGTAAATATATTGCATTAATCCTTACATTCTGAATATGACATAAGGTATACAAACGTTCTGTCTGACTCAACAGCAACATATTATGGCTTAAGGAGGACTATATGCTGGTCTCTGTGAGCAAAGAAAGAGCTAATTGGGAGTTAGATTCAGTGTGATTATCAGCTTGTTTATGATAAGGGAGTACTCTTCTGAATAGCACTGTAAATTCATTCCCTGATTGTGGTGTTAAACCACAGCTCACCCCTCCCCCCCGCCTTTTTTTATTTGGTTAGAAGGGGCTTTAAACTATTTTAAGCAGATGACAGTGTCATGCTTTGATTTTTGTCCATCTTAAAAAATAAATCAGCTACATGAGCCTGATGTCAAATTTCACTTTCTAATAGGAGAAAGGCACATTTTAAGTGTTTACTATAAGAACACATTTGGGTAATTTTTTCCCCATGTCATTATGAACATTAGACTGACCCAATTAATATGAAATGTTTCTTTGCTGCTGGAACAGACCGTGTTACAGAAAGAGCCATTTGCACAACCTGTTCATGATTATGGGCCATAAGGACACAAAGATGGCATAGACATTTGTGGACCATCTGAATTCTTACAGAGGAACGGGAAAGAGGAAAAAAAAAATTTTTGTTAGCTGACTGTTGTGGGTCATGTTTTTTAATCCAGAGTATTGGACATGTAACACAGCAACAAGAGCTGATCATTTTGTTTAATCACCTTTTGGATCTGTGCCAGATGGTCTCTATTGAGAGCGCTGCAAACAGAGAGAGATGAACTGCGTCTAACATGCCACTAGAGCTTTCCCGTAAATGTCTGAGAACTGAATCCAACAAGAATTTAGTCTCAGAGCAGAAAGGGATACATTTAAAAACTATGTGCATTAACTATACTTTTCCCCATAGAATCCTCACTTGGCATGAATAATTTACCCTCTCTTATGCTAATGGGATCATGAAAGTATCCCTGTGTCTTTAGTGCAGCTATTCTCAGCTTTCAGTAATTACCCCACCCAGTGAAAATAACATGGCTCCTGCAGCTGAACGTCCTGGCGGTACCTGGCAATTACACAGAGCACGGCTGACACAGGAGCGGCCCCGGGATGGACACACGGCCCTCGCCAGCCTGAGGAACAGCTTGAAAAATTAAAAGCCTTCCACCGTGAACATTTCCGTAGTTGCTTAGGATCAACATGGAGAGAGCAGCTCCTGCAAGGGCGTTTTTATTTTTTTTTTGGGATGACAAGAGTATTCCAATGTACTGTTCAGGCACCCCCGTATTAAGAAATAGAAACATTTTTTTGGTCATCAACAGTTTAAATAAAGCTTATGGTTTGTTTTTTTTTTTTTTAATAAGAGCTGTCTTAATAAACAAGAGGGAGAGAATTAAAAAGTCAATTAATGAGCGTCCTTCAGTGTCTGACAATTTTATCTGCTACACAAAGGAAGCCCTGTAGTATTTCATTAATGAAAAGTTTTTATAAAACCATTATAAAGAACTAGGCTTTGACCTCTGTCCATAGCACTCCATGTTAGGTAGTTCACTATGTAAAAATTATCAGGCTAAAACATCTGGGAAAGAAAGCTATGAAACAGCAGGGAACGTGGCTGGTTTATTGTTTATCTTTTGTTTATGAGGCAGTATTCAAGTTTAATTACTACTCTAAATTAAACTCTAACAGGCATCAGGAGACATCCCTTTACACAACTATGTTAAAAAAAAATCCAGAGATTCCAACACTAGATCTTTCAAATAAATTGGTGTATATATAGGAAGAAATTAGTCTGTAACAACACAGGAAGATATTTAAGTACTTAATACTGTATATTTGAATGTGTTGCATTCTGCAGCCATTAATATTGTAGCAATCATATAATTATAATTTAGTGAATGGAATGTTATCTAGCATTTGGAGGCAAATTGGGTTGGGCTGAATAGGATCTGAGATGGAAGGAATGGCCTGAGGAGGAATCCTACCTTTGTATTTTGAAATACAAATACATAAATAAATATATACGCACATATACACATACATATGTTTAAAAATACCCAGATACATGAAATCAGACACAAACCTCTCCACAGTAACAATCTCTTAAGTAAAATCATGTAGTTTTTTCCTCTGAATATTCACATACAAAAGTGGAAGAAAGAGTTCACTATGTTTACTGTAACAGTAAGTGACCAGTTTTAGATGAACTTAGCTGTAGGAAAAAATAAAAGTTGAAAGCAACTAGCAAAAGATTATTCCAGATGGCATCTGTCATATTGTATTTAGGGTTATTTTAAAGAGATTACTGCCACTATGAAAACATTCCATTGACAGAGTTTTACTAGGCTGCATTTGAAACCCCAGCAAAACAGACTACAAATATGGAAGTAAATGTGTATGTAGATTTTTATCTGCATCTAAATATACAAACCTGCATGGATTAAAAGGTAAGAGTGAGGTGAGTAACTTGAATACAAGTGTAATATTTTAAACACCACACATACACTCTCTAAGCTGTAATTTAATAAAAGGTGAGGGATCTGCAGTTACTACCAGCCTGATTATTAGAAAACTGTACTGTGAAGTGAAAATTCACTATGAAAATTTAATGCTACTTATTGAACAGTGGGTAGGAACACACATATTTTTGCAATTATTGTTTAATTGCTGGAGTCAGCAAACATTTTTTCATACAATAGACAGAAATAAAAGAAAGGATGGGAGGATATCAAAATTTGACTATATTTAGCTAAGCTGGTTCTGGCACGATCATGGTTAATGTGCATGTGGTGTGCAGTGTGAGCTCAGCAGTTACTGGGCCAACTGTCTCAGTATTTCTGGGAATTCTGCCTATTCACAGTGCAGGGATTGTTCAATTGCTGCAAAATGTACAAAATGAATTTTACAAAAATGAATTGTAAGGAAGGCCCCATTACAACGATTTTACAGCAAAGATGTCAACATCAATTTTTCTTTCATGCATAGCTAATGATTAAAACAACATATTCCATTTGCCTAAGAATTTATTTCTTATTGGCACATCAAAATATTGAAATCAAAGTTATCTTTACTCTACCCGTATTACTCATTGCTGCTGAACCCACACCATTGTTCAAACCATGAAAAAATAAAGCAAACTTGGCAAGAAATACTTAAAACAAAGGCTCATCAATATTCTCCAATTTGTCAACATCTCAATTACAGCAATGGAAAAAATGTAAATTTCATGTGCTTTGAACACTAAGGGGTCTATTCTTCTGTCAGTGCACATGCGTAACTCCCATCACCATTAATGGGAATTACTCATACATATCAACACAAGGACGGGCCCCTCAAACTTGAAAGGAAAAGATGAATTAATAAGGGCTACTCGCTTCCTGTATCTTCCTCAGTTGAAAAAAGTCATTGTTCTTTAAGAGTTTTTCATACTTCATACAGTTCACCTTTATGAGAGCTGTGCCTTCTGAAATAATGCATCTCCAGTGAAGCATTATTTATTAGCAAGTTTGATTTTTCAGTCTGGATGTTTGAGCCTTTCTATCAGGAATTTCCTTTCTTACAGAAGGCAGCTCTCTTCCCATAAAACCATACCCTATCGCTTTATAGGTAAAAATACAAAGGAACAAAAATGTGTTCTGAATCTTTATGATGAATATGCATACTAGCTTCAGCAGGCTAACCATACTTACAGAAATAGGGAATAAAAAGTTGTAGCATTAGCTTTTGGATTAGCTTCCAAAGACTTTGCATGAATATGTTATTTTTAAATTTTTGCTAACATCAACATATCACTCTCCTTTTTCTAACTACTGGAGTTTGAGTCTAAGCTTTGTGTAGTGCCAGTTGAGTTTCTAGCACTAAAATAGACCTTTAGGCTTTATCACCTAAGTCTTGTAAACAAATTTGATTTGCATATGATCGTTATTACAGGATGATATATACTGAATAAGAAATACTACTACTTAATTTTTCCAACAAGCATCAGTCCAGAGAGTTAACCTGTGATGGATGCTTCATTTCAGTTAATATCTTAGTTGACTTTGTTCTGAACCAGATTATGGAGTCTTTGCCAAAGAAAGCTATCATGGACAGACATCAAGCTGGCACAGAAGTGCTTCTAAACTACTTTGAGATTTGCCCTAGAGAGTAGCCTCAGATATTATTTATAAAGGGGCAGATCATTCAGCACAAGTAGTTACATTTAAAAAAAAATAAAGCCTAAAAAGCCACACAACAATGAATTACTCACTCACATGTATAAAGCAAAGTAGATGTGATACTCATTTATATTTTTACTGCTCTATAACCTATCAGAATTTTCTAATCTGTCTTCTTACTTATGATGGGTGAAGTTTGTCATCCCAGGTCTAATCCTAAAAAGGTGCTGAACTTCCTGAAAAATCTTGAAGGAAGACAGCCTCCATCTGACTTGGATGGATCAGGCTCTTTGAGTGAGCTAACTATGAATATGATAGATCAGGTCATGGTACCAATCCTGGTATCATAAAATATGAAACTGAAATTATTCCCTGGTGCTTTCCTGTAGACCACATGTTTTTAAACCTTAAAAAGATTTATTTCCCATTTTTCATACATAATCTGCCATATTCGTTATTTGCAATATCCCATAAAGAAATTAAATAGGAATTAAAGTCTGGGAGCATCATATCCATCACTGTGGTACAAACTGATGCCAAATTCTAGAAGTCATTTAGCTTATTATGTAAAGGCAGTGGCTGTTTTCACTTTGTTTCACAAAGAATAAAGAAAACACAATACCCCAGAAGACTTTCAGATGTGTTTTTTCCTCTCCAAAGAAAAGGGTGGATGATAAAGCTACACACACCTTTTAATCTTCCACTTAGAGTTTTTACACATATATTCCTTGGCAAAAACCCCAGGGTCTTCTCTTTCCCCTCCCCTTCTCTCACCCCCTTTCCTGCCATCTCCCTTGCTATAACTCAGCTAACCCAACAGAACCAGTCAGTTTTAAATTTCAGTTGGGACCCCGGTGACCTGTTAATGAATCTACAGAGAGGAGAAAAACTCACAGTGTTGAGTTATGCCTGGTGTTGCTAGCTGACTTGGAGTCAGAAATGCTTGAAGCGTTAACGTAATTGCAAGAATGTGAAAAATGAAGCGTTGGGCTCCTGAGCAAAGCGAAAGGTCAAAGCAAGCCCTACACAAAACAAGTCTCTGGAAGATGGCCTCATTAGACCATTAAATCAGCTTCTCCTTTTTCTCCTTTGTAAGATGTTTAGAGTGTTTTATTATCGGATACATTTAACTCTTTCCAGGGCAGGCGGAAAGTTGATCGGACCTACTACATAATTACTAATCTTTAAAATAGTATTATACAGCATTGATTTGCATTTGTGGATCTGAACTAGGATAAAGTCAATAAATACTTGGTGGATTACAGATCACTACTACTTTGGCTTGCCAGATGATCAATATGTTGTATAGCTTAGTTTTCTGTTGAACAAGTGAGGTGACATGCTAAGAACAACATAGACACTCACCACTAATAAAATTAGGATAATCTTTCAACATTTACTGCCTGAAGGCCCTTTACTTAACTCTTCCAATGCCAGCATGTTTCTAATAATACCAAACACAGACTAGATTAACCCTTTTGATGCCAAAGGGCAGTCATGCACTGTTGTGGAGAGACTGTCCTCCATAAAGAGACAAAATGCCTACACCTTTTGATTTGATTCAAACTGTAAGAATTATGGATGGATGGATTCTTCCAGGTTATAAATAGATCTACCTCATGCAGAGAAAGTCTGAAAAAAGTCATCACTCACCCAAATCCTTTCCATCTCCTCCCTCCCCAGAATAAAACAAAATAAAAATAAAATATTATAATTAAAAAAAGAATAATCACAGGATACACATCATACATTCAAAGCAAAAGCAGAAACCCCTGGAAAAAGTGCTCTCAAAAGCCAGAAGAGGCTAACTCTAGGATGAATCAATCTCTGCTGCCACCAGGCATTAGTGGAGAAGACTGTAAGTTGCTAATGTAACCCAAGACTCTCTAATGAGCTCCCATTTCCAAGAAATCCTTTGGGGCAAGTGGAATACTTGAAGCAGCATTTGTGGAAGCTCTTGGCAAAACTGCAGGAAAACCAAGTTGACCCAAATAAGTTACTGCACTGGAATAGCTCAAGAAGGCATCTCTCCTTCTTGGCATTGTCTGGGACCAGCTCACTGCCTGGGACCTGCTCAGGAATTATAAGATAAATTCTGCCCCCCTCAAGGAAGCCTAAGTAAAATTCAAGACGGACCTCACTCTCTTTACTCTTTCCCACAATTGAGAGAGTGAGAGCAATCCAGAGCCATCTCCAATGGGAATTCTGCTGGTGTTGTAGAATAATCTTTCAGCTGCCAGCAGCTGAATGGAACGGTGATTTGCCACTGGACATCGGCTTCCCTTTAGAAGGCCCAGATGAGCACAAAGGGAAACATACTAGCAATGTTTTACCCTGCTAGACTGGACAGCACTAGTGACTGATTTGGCCCCTCAGAGGTTGTTCCTCTTCTGCAGAAATGAGGAACAGGTTTGTTGAAATCATATATATTGGCAGAAACCAGTTTCCAAAGGAAAGTTGGTGCAGTAATCAACTGCTTTTTCTAATGCTTAGCAATATTTCCCAAGCACCCAGAGTTACATGGCAAGGGATCAGACTATGAAATGCAAGATCCCTAGATACAGATACAAGGGGTTTCTTTATATCAAGCATGCCTCAGTGAAGGAACTTTTCTAATTTTTAAGGGGTTCCTGGGGCAGAGTGGTGATACAGGTGTGGGGAAACTTCTTCCCTAGGGCTGGAATGAAGATGGCAGACCAATCAAAGGGATCATTTTTAAGCAGGCAAATCATCTGCTACACCAAGCACTTTAGCTACAATATATCATGTAAACATTTGATCGACAGTAAAGCCTATGGCCAGCCAATATGCTGTTTAGCAGTCAACCTCTCCCTATCATTCATTAGCTGTTGAAGCTGTAGTGGTTCTTGCTGGGTCTTGTACAGCTCCAGTTTAATCCCATAGCAAAAAATCCTTGTGACTCATTTTGGAGTTGGATCACACCCTATGCCATGGCTGCTTTCTATCAGCAGTAAGATTACAAATGTATAAACAATTCTTACAAATAGGAGACAAAACCAAACCACTCTACCAGAAACAAATTTAGCAAGTTCCTAGAATCACAATGGGTGCAACACCAGATCATCAGGCAGATGAGGGGAACTAGCTCTGTGCCAAGCAATGGGCCATGTGAGAGATATGAAATCACATATCTCTTCTGCTGTCTAAGCATGGCAAATATCATGGAGGGAAACAGTCTGCAGCATGGGAATAGTCAAAGCAACTCTAGTCCTGAAGGCTTCTCCCTTCTCCAGTGTTGGGATCCTGCAAGGCTAGTTGGACGTTAGCCCTGTCAATTGTCTCTGCAGGGCACATGGGGAAAAAGACAGGCAAAATGGTCTAGGTGTAGGAGAAACATCTCCTGGTGAGACCAGATCATAAGACCTTAAAGAGGTAATGTCTCTCTCACTGGGAGAAGCTGACCATGTTTTCAAGGAAAAACAAGAATGGAGTCTATCTTAAATTCTGGACTTAAAAAAAATAAAAATAAAAATAAAAATAAATTTAAAAAAATTAAAAAAAGAAAAAATAAACTCTTGAGTCAAGATCCAAGAATGACAGCAGGCCATCTTTACCCAACGTTTAGCACTGGAGGCCTGACTCTTACACCTTCTGGAGCCACTTATTCTTCTAATGAGCACGTGTAAAACACTATCATAACAGAATGACAGCCTTTGACACTCTCTCAGCATGGATGCAGATGACCACACATAAGGTGCAATGCAGTAGGAAATAAAACAAAAAACCCTGAAATAATAATCAAATCTCCTGAACCATGAGAGGGTTTCACTCTATGTAGATACAGAAGATGTTTTGCAGTTCAGGTGTATCTCTATTTACCATTCAGAATTCAGATTTTCAGAAGCAGAAACAAATCTCTACAATCAAACATTTCAAGAAACATTTTTCTGTCTAATTCAGGGTTTGCTTCTACTTTATATAATTTAGCAGCTTCATAACTTCACATAGAAGTCTCTTTCTCAGATAAAACTACAGGTTAAACTCTCCATCTTTAATCCAACTCAAACAACTGCACCGCAGCTGGAGAGTATGTCTGTCATTGTATTTACTTACACCACACAAAAATAAACTGTAGATAACCAAATTTGTAAAGGAATTGGCAGAACTAATCAATTGTTATTACAAAGCTTGTTTGAAGATTAGATATTTTGCTTTGAAATAATAATAAAATGCAGCTAAGTGGGTTAGGAAAAGGAAATACCGTCTCCCTAACTTACAGCTGATTATACTGCAAGTCTGCCACTCCATGTTTACTCTAAGGCAGATGTACTGATATAATGAAAAAAGCTGGAGTTATTTTAGTCATGCCTACTTTGTGGAGGGAAAAAGTTTGACCTTTTACCTTGCTCGCTGCTGTTGTCTCCACTCTGGGAAGCGTGGCCCCCGCTGGAGGGCCCTGGTGTGCCTGCCGAGTGCGTTGAGGTTGCATCATCGTGGTCTCTCCAAGATGAAGGATTCTGGTGTCAGAATGCCAAGGAATTTTTTCCACGGTTCCCATTCCAATAGCAAATGAAGAACAGAAAGCAAACCGGGAGAAGAGGGGAGGAAGGGGAGGAAAGTATACACATTAGCATTTGTGAAATGTGCCAAACACCTATGCTGTTTGCACAGTGTAATAATTCTTCAGCAAAGGCAAGCAGAGGAGATACAAAGATTTACGTGTTAAAACACAGGACAGATTTTTTTTTTCTTTTTTAAACTTTCCACAGAGTTGTCTGGATTTAATTGTTTGAATAGTACTGGAAAACAATATTTCAGGACAGACAAAAAAACCCATAAGTTTAGTTTCTTAAGGAGTTCTACAGGGTAGTGGTGGGGGCAGAGGAGGGAAGAGTATCTACCTACATAGTTTATGATACTATGTGTCCTCATTAGGATCAGGATAGTTGGTATGCAAGCTATCTCCCCACACTTTGTTTTTCCAGACTGTCTACAGCTACGCAGGGAGAAAAGGAGGGACATTTTTCAAGAAGTACAGGAGAACACACATGGGAGAGTAGTGTGTCCTCACTCCCTAACTTCTCTGTCACCCATTTAAATGCTGGGAAAACTTCCAACAAAGTTGTGAGGGGCAACTCACAAGCAAGCTTTCTCTCAGAGACATTATATACCAGGAAAAATGCTTCCTCACCCCCAGCCACCACCTTGATATGACACATTTCAAGAGACTTTCTAGATTTATCGCTGTAACAGTTCACTTACAAGAATTGTCAAGAACAACCACCAGGTGATTATATAAAATAACTTGTATGGTGATTTTTATGTAATTCTTTCTACATTACCATGCATAAAATACTACAAAGGGAATGCAGAAGACAGACTTACAAAGTTTGCAAAACTTGGCTAAGTAAGAGCTGAACTACTGTACTTAAGTCACATAATTCACGTATGCTTTGTAATTTATTGGGTATTGGCTCTCCCGGAGAGAGGAGCTGCTATTTGAAAGCATAAGTGAGGAAAACTTAATGTTAAAGTTTAGTGCTACTTTGTTGAGTGTATTCTCCTCCTGTCCTCCTCCCCTTTCCTGATCATTCCCAATACCCTGCTGTTGCTTAAAGGAAAACAGGAATTCTACTGTACAGGAAGAGCTTTATCAGCACCACATGAAGGCAGGCAAGAGATGGAATTTCCTCTGGCAGAAAAGGAGAGCAAGAACACATGAAACAGATCAGAGTAGGGGTTGGACTTGCATTGCTTGTCACCTGCGTGCGACAACTTAAATTGAGCACATTATAATAATTCAATAACAACAAACAACAACTCTCCCCTCAAAAAAAAAAAAAAAAGGGTCCTAGAGTGCTTAGGATTGATTGTGGTTTAAATCTGCATCGTGAAATAACACTAGACTATTAAAGGATGAGGAGAAACTGAAAGCAGAAAGTGACAAGTTGGAGAAATTCTTTGACCAGGACTGATTCTGACCCCATCTATATCAATGTGTAGTAGGAATAAATTCAACATAATCAACTGATTTACCCTTTGTAAAATACAGTGTAAATGTGATTGGGACCAAGTCCCAAAATCTATATTGAAACATCTCAAAGTAATCTTCTAGCACTGATTAGTACCACATGCTGTATAGCAACACAGAATAGAACTGCCAAGTAACGGCTTGCTACGATACCCAGCAACATAAATCTGACGGGCCCGACCTGGATCTCAGCAGAGACAAAGGAAAGAGCCCAGGACTTCAAAAGGCTCCCAGTAAAGTCTCAGGTGACCAAAGGGTAAGAAGGATCCAAATCCCCTTCACCTTACAAAGACAGACACACATATACACCCGCCTATGTGGTTCCATGACAGGAAGACATAAGTAAAATCAGAAGACAGGTCAGGATCTGAAATTTGCCTAACCTGTCAGCACAGCATGCAGCACAATAGCACTTACGGCACAAAATCACCAGTCCCTCCAAAACCTCGAAGACTGATCTACTTTTCCTCAAATGGAACTACAACAGGAAAAACTGCCACCCAACAGTAGCATTTTATATTCATTGAGATGATTGTGTTAATTTTCTCTAATTAATACTGTTATTCCCCACAGTTTCATCTAAAAAAAAAACAACACAAGAAAAAGAAAATAAAAAGAAAAACAAATAAACCCCCCCACATTTTACCATCATTTTTCAGATTCAGGTGGAGAGAAACACAAAAAGAAAGATGAGAAGTCTTGAAAGTTGAAGCAGCCCAGGTGTTATCAAAAAGAACAAAAAACTTGAATATAAGGTTAGCAAAAAGTTCAGATAGAAATAAAAGGCAAAAACTGTGCGAGTTTCTTTACAGCCTGGATTAAAACACAGTTGTGCCTATGAGCTTCTCTTTTTATCTCTGACTTAGGAAGCCACTCAAATAGCTTCAAGCTGAAGGCAAACAGCAGACAGGAGCTCTTCAGCCCTCTGCAGCCTCTTAGCGTCAGCTGTTTGCCGGATGGTAATCAGATAAAGAGCTAGAAGAAATACATGAAAAAGAAAAGAAACAATAGCATAGCATGAGTTTAGCCCTCCAACAACATCGTGCTGGAACCCTCTTTTAGAAAATGTAGTAATTGCGACATGTTCACCTAGGCTAAACTTTTCAGGGAACACGGTGAGTTATGCTAATTTTGTGTACTGCAGGCTCGCTTGTGCTGGCTGCTGCTGGAGCTCCTTATCACATGTACGAAAGTTACAATAATTAGCTGGTAACAGCTCAGCTATGTTTTAAGGCGAATGTCATCCAAAACCTATCATACAATATTTCAAGATCTAGACCAGCCTTTCTGTTACAAAGCCGTAAAAATCTGGATAGGGTCACTGAATGAGACTTCCCACAGCTGAAAACACTTGCTGTCTCTACCAGGCTGAGCTGCTCTTGACCTCAGTTTGTAGATCCGGTTTGAGAAAGACAAACTGTATTGATTGAGAGCTCAATGTATTTCTTGTGACACAGTTTTCTTGAGGAAGCTATTTGGCAGATTTTTGTTGGAGGACAGAAAATATAAGATATTTACTAAATGCAACAGTAGAATGCTGAAGGAATTTGAAAGGCAGAAAAATAGCTAGACTTTAATATTATTAAAAAAAAGGCAAATAATTTTAGGGGTGGAGTTTACAGACTCATAAAAAGGCAGCATTCTTTTGGTTTGGACTAAGATCATTGTACAAGTCAGTGAACTGATCTTTTTCTCCCCTAGACCATTTCCAACTTCACGTCCCTCAAAAAATATTCTTGGCCAAATGACGAATCATAAGTATTTATTTTATGCACATCTTCAAAGAAAAAAAAAGGACCAAATGGCACCTCTAAAGTGTGCTTCACTAGAAAACTTCATCGGTATATTTGAGGCACCTGAAGGGATCCTAGTCTAAAGCCCACTAATATTAGTTGCAATTTTTCTGTTAGTTTCAATGAAATTTGTATTGGGTTATCACACTGAAAAACAAAAATTTAAAAAGAAGGAAAAGAAGAAACCAAACACATAGCTTTAGATAGATTACACAAACTCCTAGCATGACTTCTCATTTCTTCTTGAAAGTTTAGTAAGCACTTTGCAGAAACACATTGAAGAGTGTGGATGATACCTGCCAAAATGCAATTGTCTGTTTTGTGTACATGTGCATACTATAAAAATTTCACACATGTATGACCTAAACTAATGCCAGATACCACAGCAAGTGAACAGCACACATGTATCTATTCCCAATAGTTCTAATAATTGGGAGCCAAATATGGTACTCCTCTTGCTCTTACCTAATTGTGTTAAAGAGCAGTGTTACTAGGAGGAAAGCAGTGAATACTGAGTAGAGCACAATAGAAGGAGATGGAAAATAGATACAAGAAGCTATGTCTCCAGGGGCAGTATTTTCTATTTGCTGGGCTACAGACTCACAGCTGATAATGCAAGTTGTAATTAATATAAAAGCAGGAGACAATATGGGGAAAGCTTGTACTAGCAGGGCCACAGGAGATCACTCCACTGCTATCCACTGTTTCTCATTTACACACACGGCCTTCCCTAGAAAACATAATCTTGCCAGTGTTTTTTCCCTTGAAAGTAAAAAAATAAAAAATTGATTTAGTACCACCATTGAATTTTGCTAAATCTAGAAAAGAGCAACAGAAAGGACAAAAGGCATACAATGCCAATCTGACACATTTCTCTTTTGTTGAAGCTGAAAATCTGCTAGAAAGCATAAGAGCTTTTAACTAGTACAGGATTTCTTGAACAGAGATGTTGTAATAGAGAAATTTGATATAGGATAAGCTTCAGACAAATTGCAATTCTTACTTTGTATGTCCAAAATATCTGCTGTGCAAAGTCTGACTAGCTTTTTGTGAGTGTATGGAGTCCTACTAGGGCTGATTCTGGTCTCATACTGATTTTTATGGTGATATTAAAGACTCAATTAACCATAAGGAATCTGCTTCTTATTTATAACTGGGAAATAAAATCAATCAGGCCAGCTGATACCCATGTAAGTAAGCTGTGCAGGATTTGACTCACTTATTTAAACTAAAGTTTCAAGTATACAACTCTGACAGGATCAGGCCCCAACATAATTTTATCAGATGAAATTGACAAAATCATTAATCTTAAAAGAACAAACGAAACACAACTTGTTTTTATGAAAGAAACTACAATGCTAAAGCTTATTGTTTCTAAGCATGGTTGGACTGGAAGGTCTGGTAAATTAATTCACAAACACAAAACTGAATTGAACTACTTGATACAGATGGCATTATCCCCCCCAAACACAATCCAAATCCTGCTCACCTTGTTCTTACAAGTAACACTTGTAAACACAGTAAAATGACTGATATGACTGATACCCCAAAGATCTGTATCTAGGTACAGCCATATATGAAAATATGATAGACTACGCAGGACACAGAAATCTATCATGTGCATGCACGAGTTTCTGTGTGTGCATCTCTGTTTTGTGTGCTAAAGTTCAGGGTGCTATCTTAGAGATCATGTCAAGTGCATTTAATAATAAACCTACTATTTATAGAAACTTTCAGTAAGACAAAAAAACATGAAAAAATCTAATTTGGTATAATAAGTACATTTTCTAAAAAAGACTACTCCTGGTATTGTTAAGGTTTATTTTCCAAAAGATTCATACTTAATATGATTACTTTTTTGTATTAGAGTTACACAATTGAAACAAAAACCAAGACACATCAATCTAACAGATATTTTGCATATATGCACAAGTTTTAATTCTTCTCCCTTGATTTTGCATTTGAAGAAAGCATCAGGAGCAATTTTTGAGTCTCCTAGAACATGGCAGCATTCTGAAAAGCTGCGTGTTTTGTATTTTCTAATTAAGATTGAAATCAGACATGTAATCCACCTGTCACCAAGGAACTGAGACTTGAAAAATCAGGGGGGTGCTGGGTTTTTTTAATTGTCCTTCTATGTCATTCTATGTGGCTACACTTCATCTAGACTGATAACTCAAACCAAAAAGGGATCACAGTTATCAAACAGATACTGAAAAACATTATTGGTTCAGTTTGAGAGAACAGAGTTTAAACACTCAAATTTGAGACTTCAGCTGTTGACAGAAGTGTACCTTGATCCACCAAAAAGCAGGAATGCACAACACAATCTACAGTCTTAGAAAGTTCCTGATGCTGTTTGCCCCTTCACAAAGTACAGGGCCTACTGCAGTGTCCTAAGTCTGAAGGCACGTTCTAAGTTTGCCTTATTATTGTTGCAGTTAGCCACTTAGTTTTCCTTCTGACACCCTACAGACAGAAAGGGCACCTTTGGGGTCTAATCTGGTGTTCCTCAAAACTCCCACTGAATTCCACAAAAGTGTGGCATACCTGCAGACTCCAGCATCAGGCCCCCAATTGCTTCTTCATTACTCAGTGAAATCTTACCTAAAGAATTAATTGTATTACTGGAACGGGTAATAATACTATGTCTAGTGTACTACACTATTTTTATTTTTTCTTATCTGCAAAACATCAGGAATTTGCACAGACCATTCTTTGAGGAGAAATATTAAAGAAACGTTAAGTTGTCTGGATATCCAAAAGTACAAAATAAAGTATCTCCTCATGTGAGGGCTGAAAGGTTTAATATTCAGACTAATCTTTCTCTTCTACAGCTAAAACGTTGGATTTCTAATCTGTCAAGAGTCTTTTTTTATAGAAGAGATGTATGTATATTTCTGGCCATTTTAATGATATTTTAGGAATTATGATCTATGTATTATTACCTCTGAGCTACAAAAACATGAACAAATATAAAAAAGACTGAGGCTCTGATCCCGTTCCCACGAAAGCCAGTGGAAGGACAGCCATAAATTTCTATGGGAGAATTACTAGACTTCAAAACAGGTTTGTGCCAAAGGAAGAATTCTATGACACCAGGTGAGGCCAGCTACAAAAGAAATGTAATTAAAGTACAAAATGTTATCATAAGTTCAAAAAGAGTTTAAAAACCTCCAAATTTTATGAGCATCATGTTTTTCAAATTTGAATAGCTTGAAATAAGAAAACAAAAAAGATCTGCAAACAATCTCAGACAAACAGACATTTTAGGCTGAACACAGAATTCAAGATAGGGCCTGGTATGTTTAGTTGAACAATAATAAATTGTCTGCGCTGGGAAACCAAACTTGAACTGCAGCTGCAAAGGGTTTTTTTCCCCTCTTTTCTTATCTTTTTTTCCCCCTAACTAATCTGGTTCAGCCAGGGCATAGCTGTAATTACCTTCTTCCCATCTACAGCTAATACCTCAGAGCAATAAAAAAAAACCGAGGGTGTTAAAAATTCAAACACTAATTATGGGCTGTTATATTTACTAAACACAGCAGAGTAACAACAAAAGTTTCAGCTTCTTGTGGCCAGCACTACACTATTTGATCTACGAAGTCCCTGGACCCTTTACACTAACTATATTACATAACAGTTAATAGTGCACTAAAATAAAATTCAATAAACACATTTATTACCAAACATGTACAGCATGACCACTTTCAGCTGTCTCCTTTTTTCAGCACAGGTGTATCTCTGAAGAGTTCATTCTTTTGTTGTTTTTGGGTTTGGTTTCCAATTAAGTTATATAAATAGCAGAGATTTTGAAAGGGGAAGTAGGCAATTTTTGAGTACCCCATTTAAAGTCTTACGGTAAATATTGGCTAATCCTACAATTCTTTGTTACTTTCCTTCATGCCTGTTTTAAGGGCTAGAAAAACAATAAAGCTGAGAGCTGCCTTAGTTCCTAATTCAGCACTGCCACTGTCACTACTACCACCCCTCACATTCACATTAAACACACAGGGTAGCTTTACACCACTTAATAACAATAGAGGGGTATGGATTTTTGGGGTGTCAAACAGCTGTCACAAACTGTCACCTCCACAAGAGAAACCTTGGCACACAACAAATTAACCTACACTTCTTTTGAGCTATCATTATTCATAGCCAATCAGTTGAAATGCTCCTAGTATTTCATGTGCAAATAAAACCATGAGGGGAAGACCCGTGGATCAGAATAGTGGGCCAATACATAAAACAGAGGAAACAACATGCTGTCTCTGTCCTTCTGAAGTGGCTCATCATCACCCCTACACCAACTTTCACCAAATGAGATCTAGCCTAAGGCTATATATTAAATATGCATATCAAGGCAAATGAAAGAAAATAAACCTGGAGAGCCAAATTGGACAAATTTGCATGCTTGAACTGCTGCATTTTCAGGTAGATGCTCAGAAATGATAGCTCATTTTTTAATAGACTTGCATGTTTATATTAGCCATTTTTTAAAAGCTTTTCCTTTTCTATGAATAAAGATGCATTTCTTTCTGCTGGAACGTTGTACAGTGCAAATATAAAACATGATAGTTTGACTAAGCTATAAAAAGGTGTTAAAGTTTTGTCAGGAAAACAAGCTAATATACAAAAAAAAAAAAAAAATCCAATAAGGAGACACATTTCCCAAAACGCATGAATAAAATGTAACTATGTGATACAACTCTTCATTTCCCAGTTGGTGTTCTGGTTGCACAAATTATTGCTTCCTTTCAAAACAAATAGCAGGGGGCTAAAGTAAAAATGTTATAGCTCAAATCTCCAGGAAATAAAAGGCTTTAAATTATAATACCCAATGAAGTGGTAAACCCTAACGGGTGCAAGATAAATGGGTTGTCATATTTATTTGAGTTTGTTTTTGGGGCCACAAAAGCAAGAGGAGATTCTTCTTAGGGAAGATAATAGTTACCAAATTATCAAAATGCTAACCCCCTCCACTCCTGTCCTATCATTGCGCGTGAATTTAAATATTATAATGGTGCACTGCAAATTGGCTTGAGCATTTGCCATCTGCCAGAACCCTAAACAGGCTAGTTTATCTAATCTCTTCAATATAAACATAAGCATGCTCCATTTCTACACTTCCACTTGAAACACACTCTTGTAAAGAAACTGTACTGGAGAAACATGTATTTTTTTTCCTGTTTCTCTAAATTTTACAGAGTGACTCACTATCTTTCAGGTTGCCACTCATTTCAATTTCTTTTCTAGTACTCTCCCAGAATACTTATGCCCACGAATTTAGTGTTGTAAAATGCCATGAAACAAATATTTTTGAAATTGTGTCAGGCCTCATGGAGTTTATTACCTATATGTGAGTTAGCTGATAAGCAGAGAAACTTTAAGGACGATCTCTCAAAATAATAGATTTAAAATGTAAAACACAGCACAAACCTTGTCATGCAATGTTTACTGAATACAAATGAGAAAATGAAAGCTAAGGCTTGGGTCCAAAAATATTTCCCGTAACTAAGCCACGCCAGAAGGGGGACATTTAGAAGAATTTATTATTATTTTATCTCACAATTCAGCTTCAGTCCAGGTCTAATGTAATTACCAAATACACACAGAAACTACATGTTTTCAAAGGAAACAAAAGCTCCTAGAAAGCTCATTCTCTCTGGGCTTCCAGCTACTCTTAACACACTGGGAAATAAAGGCAGGGGCCTGTGCAGAAAGCATGGTTAACTTCACACCGGGTGTTAAATTAATATTTCAACCACTAAAATATTAGACTCTATCATTTAGAGTTCAATTGAATCTAAAACTGTATAAACCCTTTTGCCCCCCAGGGATGCATTCCTATAAATAAAGTGGAGTTCACACCCACCCTTTTTAACCAGAGCTATTCCTTCCCTTTTCTGCTGTACCAGCTGCAATCTCTCCCTCCACATCCCGAAGTCTCTCTGCATCTACATCTTTTGAAGGATCAGAGGAGCTGCTCCAAAACCCGGAAAAACAAAGGCACTCTCCTCACCACGCACACCAATGTTCAGTCCTACACACATTACACTAATTCACCAACTCCTAAAGTGTTAAAATCAACCGCTAACCTACGGTTACTCAATCATCGTTCTCTCCAACTTTCTGTAATACATTGTTAATAATTGCTTCATCAAGGTTACTGTCTTTTATTATGAAGATGCTTCAGGCGTTTGGCAATAAGTCCATATTCTGACAATAAGTTGCTATAAAGCAAAAGCATTGGAAACTCTAATGTGCTAACCCCTTTTTTAATGCAGTGTAGTATTGCCAATAATTCTCATCACTTGTCATCCCCACAAGAGGGGAGGGGGGAGCAAATCAGCAAACTTTCTTCCTAACTTTCTTGTTTGTGTTTCCTACATTGATGCATTGATTACAAAGCTGGCAAAGAACAGGAGAAAGCACCGATCCCCACATCAAACCAACAGTTTTCTAACTCTCCAAGCCGCCTAGACCAGGAAACTTTAAAACCATTGCAAACTCGATGTTTTGCAGATGAAAAGTGAAGGAACCTTTTGCATTTCTACAACTTTGCATAGTGAGAGGGAAGAAAGTTTGAAGATGATATTCGAGCTTGTAAGAGGTTAAGGTAATAATAATACTAACAGACAACAGCAGCAAGGCAAGGAAATCCACAAGAGGTCCTTTAAGCAGGTTAAAAACTTTAAAAGTGCCCTAAAGAAAGCAGAAGGACTTACATGATCGGCTAAATTTGTGGAAGATCCTGAGAGTTCTTCATGGTCTGATTTGGAGCTGCCATCCCTTTCATCAATAACGAGGTCTATTGGCATTTTTCCTTTCAAACAACTAATGTACCGATGGCAGAAATTATCACACAATTCATGAACCTGAAAAGAATAACAAGAATATGAGAAACAATAATGGCAAAATATCGTATTTCAGCTTTTTTTTTTTTTTGTGGGGTTTTTTGGGTGTTTTTTTTTTTGGTTGAAGTTTTTTGGTTGTTTTTTTTTGTTTGTTTTTGTTGTTTTTTGTTTTTTGTTGGTTTTTTTGGTTACAAGTACAATCCTCTGATATACTTCACAAGTAACTCTAATTAAGGGGGACAATAGTTGAAGGCAAGGAAACAATAGAGAAATTGTTGCAGCACATATTATTCTCTAGAGACTTGCTGCAGCAACAAGTTAGAGAGAGAGATAGTCGGCTTGGACTTGTGTGCTGAAGAAAATCGGATTTGGTGATAACATCGGAACACTGGGAGCTGGACCCAGGTGGTATCTCCGGAGCATACACAACCCAGACAGGTACAACTAGTCACTCGGGACGGGATCAGTTTAAACCGGGGCTAAAAAAAGGTCTAAATGGCCGGGAGCAGTAAAATGAAGCTACTTGCTGAGATTGTGGGAAGAGCCATTCTCGTCCCAGGGCACAGCCCCTGCCCACGCCTCGCAGGGGCCCCTGCCTCTTCCAAACATTTAATGCTTGCTTGGGGTTAATGTGCCTGACAGAGCCGGAGAGGAGAACGAGTGGTTTCATTTCTTTTTGTTAAACATAATATTTCTGAATGGGAAAAAGAGCTTCTACTGAGGAAAGGGGTAAGAAGGATGAAAGGGGTTTAATATTTAATATTAGTAAATTTTGAAATTACACACACACACACTAAAAGGGAAAAAAACGGTCTGGGCATGTCTGTCGGGTGTCACATGCTCCGATGGCACAGGTTACAGTGTCACAATGCATTACCCCTATCTTCCCTGGCCATGTTTACAAGTCAGCCCAAACAGTCGGGAGGAAGGGAGCCGGGGCGGGGGGGAGTGAGGAGGAGGGGAGAAGGGGCAGGGAATGGCTTGCCCACCGCCCACCTCCGTGGCTCTTACCTTTTCTAATTCCAAAAGATGAAACCTTAGTACTTGTATTGCTTGGATCATCTGCAAGAAAGTTTTGAGCAAGGGGTTACGTGGGAGACAAGCACGGAGGCTGAGCAGAGCCGCGAGCCCGAGTGGGAAAGAGGGAGAAGGGGATTGTCAGGGAGCGCGGTCATTATACAGGATTTTAGCTCATTGGTCACGCTTCAACAATTCTGATCAACTTTAAGCTAAACACTTGATTTTTATCATATTTATTCCAGGAGCGGTGATTAGTGCTTTATTACCGCGATCTTGGAGAAAACCTCTTCCTCTCCTCGTTCCCCTCTCAGCATCCCGGCCCTCATCCTTGAGGGTCCGCAGAGAAGTCAAACACACGCTCCCACCCCCACTCCCGCCCGCAGGAGAAAGGGGGGTGAATGTGTGTTTGAATAGTTTGGCATCTTCTTTACAAGCGGATTTAGGCACTTTGAATATTGAAATCGTTCACATTAGCAAAAGAATTACATTAGAAATCTCCAGCTCTCTCTTCTTAAGCAGTTACTTCCTTTACTTTTAGCTTCCCGTGGCTTTCAAACTCAGCTTTGCAATGCATTGGGGCTTGAGACTTTGCTCTGACTGGCTCTAAGAATAAAGCTCTTTGAAACCCCTTGACGGCAACTTGCCGACCGGCCGGCGGCCCGCTCCCACGCCGGGGCTGCCCGGTGCCCGGCTCGGCAGCCGCTGCCCCGCCGCACGGCTCGGCCCGGCCCGGGGCGGAGCAGCGCGCTTGCCAGCAGCTGGCGGAGAGGTCGGGAAGGGCGACAGGGGAGTGCGGTGGAAGAGGCAGCAGGCCTTACCAAATTGTCCAACTCTGGATTTGAAGAAAAAAGTGGTTTTTCGGCGCGGACCTGCAAGAAGGAAAAGCGGCGTGAACTACAGCTTCTGTATTTATCCCGTAACCAGACCGCCCGAAAGGGGAAAATCCCTTTGACAAAACCGGCCAGTACCAAAATCCAGCTGGACGCCCCTGGGACACCGGGCTGTGGACAGGAGCCCGCTCCGCTCTTGCCGGTCCGGCGCTGAGCCGGCTGCCGGTCCCACGGGACCCTTCTCCTTTGGGTCCCCTGCCCGCCTCCCTCTCTCTCTGCCTCCAAAACTCGGCCGCAGCTACCTTTCCCTGTCACTAATGCAGGAGGGCAAGGCCCGGGAGTCCCAGCCCGGCAGCGTGGAGGGGCTGCCGGCCGCGGAGGCGGGGGGAGGTGGGGGGGTCAGGGCCAGCCGGGCCACCAGGGCGCACCCCCGCCCCGCCGGAGAGGGGGCGCGGGGGTTGAAAGGGGAAAGGAAGGGAAAGGAAGGGAAAGGAAGGGAAAGGAAGGAAAAGGAAGGCTGCCCCTGCCCCTGCCAGCACCTGGCCGTGCGGGTCGAGGCTCTGGTGAGGGTCGGGGGCGGGGGGCGAGGTGCCGGACCTGTTTAGCGAAGACGGCGATGTCCTCGTTGAAGGAGTCGGAAGAGCAGACGTCCCCGCCGGCCACGCCGGGCTCCCGGGGCGTGCAGGTCGCCAGCTCGCACTTCTCAAAGACCAGAGCTAAGAGGGGGAACAACGGGTGCCTACCGGGCGGTGGCACACAAAGAGAGGGGAGGGGGTGGGGGAGAGGGAGAAAGAAGAGCTGTAATCAACAAGTATTTTTTTTTTAATGCACGGACACACAGACACGGACACACGGGCACAACCACACTCTGCAGTCTCGCAGTAATGCCCCGGGCAGAGCAGTGGAGAACCACATTTTGAAATAAAAATACCGGGTTTGGTGGTGAGTTGGCTGTTGTTGTTTTGTTTGTTTGGGTTTTCTAAATTTTGAAATTGCAATGCCCGAACCACATTCCCCGTGCAGTCCTCACCGACGAGGACAAAAGTGACCTCTCTAAACGCACAAGGCACCGAACGTGTTCAGCAGCAGCTCAACTGAGAATGTTACACTTTTGCCACAGCTTAAAATACCGCAAAACCTGGAAGATCCCATCCCTACCCTCCAGCTATGACCTAAAACGAGAGCACAGCTAGGCAAACTGCAAACTACTTAATACGTAATTTTATTTTTCAAGGGGCCTGCTAACAAAAATGTGGTGAAGTTTCCTGGCTTAGGAAGCACACCCAAGTAAAATACCATCTGTCCAGATAAGTGAGCTGGGGAGGGGGTGGAGGAAGGGAGCACTTCGCGAAATATTTTCCCATAGTTGGTGTAGTCAGAAAAAAAAATTTATCTGCGTACTAAGTAGTAAGCATGCATTTGTTTCTTTTCCCATTTGGTGCCTGATCAAGGCCCCACACTCTGTCATAGATGTTACTAGCTCTCCTTTTAGGATCAGTCAGTATTTTTTCCAAAAGTGACTGAAGGGAATCGGTGTCATTCCCTTCAAGCAAAGCCCTGGTGCAGGCTTGAGTTTTGCTGGGTATGGGTTTCTTTTTCCTCATGCTCTTTCTTTCTTAAATAGAAAATTCAGCACATTGCCCCCAATGTATTTATGTCTTCTGTCTCTGGGAAGAGCTGTTTGCAAGAAGTGAATCCCTTTTATTCTTACTACCTTCCGCGATGTGAATAGCTCTTTATTTACGAAGTTGGAAGAGTGGTATTATGGCACAGAAGAGAACACCAGAACAACACTTCTCCAACTAAAATCCAGAGCAATGAGAGTCTCTAACTCCTAAGTGGGGCCTTTCCAAGAAAGAAAAAAACACAATAAAAAACCCACGGGTAAGAAAGGACACCCCCCCACCCCCCCCAACCGGCCAAAACACAAAAGATGAAAAAACCGAATAAATAAAAAAAGAAAAATGGAAGGACAAGGCAACACTACCTCTCTCCAACCCAGCCTCTCTCCCTAAGGAGTGTGTTTCCCAGCACCCGTTCCCCGTGGGTGCGGGTACCTCAGCCGAGTCAGGCTGGGATCGCCCTCGTCCCGGGATCGCCCTCGTCCCGGGTTCGCCCTCGTCCCGGGATCGCCGGCTACCTCAGTGCCACGGCGCGGGTCTCGCTCCGGGGCGGGCGGCTGGGGGCTGCTCTGCCACCGCCTTCCCTCCGGGCTCTCCGGGCTCGCCCCGCCGCGCTCCGCTCCGGGGCCCGGCTGGCCGCTGCGGCCCCGCGGGAGCTGCCGCCGCCCGCCCGCCCCGCTCCTGCCCCCGCCGCTCCGCGGGCACCAGCGCTGCCGAGCCGGGCCCCGGCGCAGGGCGGCCCGGTGGCACCTACCCGTAGATCGCGTCCTTGTCCCTCTTCAGAGCGTCGTTGACAGCGGAGCCCATGCTGGCCGGCATGACATTGGGGTGCGGGGCGTGGGCGCCGTAGTGCTGTCCGGCGTGGAGCGGCGGCCCATGGTTGAGGTGGTGCACCGGGGGGATCGGCCGGGGGGCGTGGGGGTCCCCGTACATGGACGCCGGCACCCCTACTCCGTCCATCCCGCCGTAGTGGGGCAGCTCATCGTACTGTCAAAAAGCGGGCCGGAAGAGAAGAAAGAAAAAGAAAGAGGAGAAGAGAGGGGGGAATAAAAAAAAAACAAACAAACAACAACAACAAAAGTCAGAAGAGAGTAAAGCGCCCGGACAGACACAAACAGAGCAAAACAAAACAAGAACAGCCACAACAGAGAGAGAAATGCTCAAAACAAAATCAACTGGGACCGGGAGCAGGGGCTGGAGGGGCTGAAGGAGGAGTGGGGGTGCGAGGAGAGGTAAAAGGGGAAAGTGTGTTTGCCTGTCTGCGTGTGTGGGGGAAGATGGTCCTCTTCAGCACAGGCAGGAGAAAGCCTAACAAGGAAACGGGGATGAAAAGGAAGGAAACGGAGGAGAGAAACTAGAGTTACTCTGCGTTAGAAAAGAAGAAAAAAAAAATAAACAAGCAGAATCAAAACCAACTAGATAAATAAATCAACACTAGAAAGGAGAGAGGAAAGGTAGGGTGCATCGGGAGGAGGGGGAGAGATAAAGGGGGAAATAATCTGAAAGTTACCAGAAACATTATTTAGTAGCAATTCCCCTTGTCCTTGTCACAGCCAGAGACAAAAAAAAAAAAAAAAAAAAAAAAAAAAAAAGGAAGAAAAAAAGAAGCAGCTATATGTGTATACATATATATACATTCGTATATACACAGACACACATATGTATTTCTTAGTCTTTGCTAGGCAGCAGCAGTAGCGGCGGCGGCAGCAGCAGCAGCAGCAGAGGCAAGCTTTCCCCTGTGAAACCCGTGCTACTGAGCAGGCAGAGAGCAGGGAAATCGCGCTGCTGGGGAAAAAGCTGGAGAGGAAAAAAGCATGGAACAATTGCAGAGAGACACACACACAGAGACACTCATGCACACACACAAAAAGCCAGCGAATAATTTTTGCTGCTATTTTTTAATAGTGGCCGCCATCATCATCAGCAACAGAGGAGAGCAAATCGGACAGGCCCCTCTTAAGAGAGGATTTATATATAGGTAAGTGTTGGAGATTTAAACCTACCCTTTGCGCCATCAGTCTGCGCTCCAATAAACTCCTGGATGTGTCGTATATTTAATATCCCAGTCCAGCAAAGAAAGTGATTTAGAGTGAAGAAGAATCCTTTTTTTTTTGCAACCCACTTATAGACTTCTCCTATCCTCCAATATGGGTAAATAATAATAATAATAACAACAACAATAACAACAACAATATATAAAAAACAGTCAAGAACCACGATGAGTTTCTGTGTTTTCTTCTTTTTTTCTGTCTCTTTCTCTTTCCTTTTTCTGTCTCTCTTTTTCCTTTTTTCTTTCTCTACGCAAAAAAAAAAAAAAAAAAAAAAAAAAAAAAAAAAATTGTCAAGCCCCCAAACTGAAGGTTACGATCGGCCCGTCAGCAACCCACATGTAACCAAACTGTCGTGTCTCATGGCTTTTTGCCACTCCAGCTGTCAATCAAAGCCAGGGAATGTCAAGGTAGTGAATGAATGATGGTTGATGATGATGAAGAAGAGAGGAGGAATCTTTTTAACCCCGGTTTCTTCTTCCAGTAACTCCGTGCTCGGGTTTTGCCTTTTAGGATCGCTTATAGGGTTGTTGGTTTTGGTTTTGTTTTGTTTTTTTCAAAGTACTGTGAAGGGGGGTGGGGAAAGATGCGAAGAAAAAATTGAATAGTTTGCAAAGCCCGGACTTCCCCCTCTCTCCTTTTTTTTTTTTTTTTTTCCTCCCGCAGGTATTTTGTCTCCCTCTCTCCCTCACTCCCCGGGATGAGTGAGTGTCAGTAAGTGTTGGCAGGTTGGCTGCCGGCTGCCTTATAGAAGAGGCTCAGTTTTGCGGCGCTGATCGGCGGGAGAATGAAGTGACGGAACCCGGAAGTAGTGGTGGCCATAGCCAGTCCTGCAGCGCGGCGGCGGCGGCGGCGGGGAGCGGCGGCGGGGAGCGGCGGCGGCGGGGAGCGGCGGGGCGCGGCGGCGGGCGCGGGCGCGGGGCGGCGGGGCGCCCCAGCCGGCGGAGCGCCGGGGATGCGCAGCGCGGCGGCGGGGCGGCCGCGGCGCCGCGCGGGGGGAGCCGCGCAGCAGCCCCTGCCCCGAGCGAAGCACGGCGTGTAGGAAGGAGCGAGCGAGCGTGCGAGCGAGAGGGAGGGAGGGAGGGAGCGAGGGAGGGAGGAGGGAGGGAGGGAGCGAGGGAGGGAGCGAGGGAGGGAGGCAGGGGAGGAAGGACAGGGAGAGTGCGTGTGTGCGAGAGGGGGGAGAGGCAGGGGAAACTGCAGAGAGCGAGAAGAAAAGTGCGGTAGAAGCCCGGCCCCGGGTTGGTTCGCGCTAGGTTATTTGAGCAACGAAATACCTTCCGATTACCCGCGGTGTCGGGCGGCTGGCGGCGGCGGGGCCGCTCGGTCCGGTGGCGGGCTCTCGGCGCCGCCGAGCGCGGTGCGCGGGCCCGGGGGCAGCGGGAGCTACAGCGCAAGGGGGGGCCGCGCAAAGTTGCTGAGCCCCCGGCAGCGAGCCTGCTCCGGCCCGGCCAGCCCGGCTCCGCCGGCGCGCCGCGCTGCCAGCCGGGCTTCCTCCCGCCGGCAAGTCATGGTGCTTTTCTAAAAATTAATTTTCCAGGGCATGAAGAGAACGCCTCGTTCAAACCGTGCTGGGCACCGCTCTTCATTAAGTGATCGCTGCTATCAAACACGCTCTGGATGTCTTGAAGGAGGGGGGGGGGCGGGGAGAGGCGGAGGGAAGAGGGGGAAATCCCTTTTAGTTTTGCGATTAGGCTGCCAGGCTTTGTAAAGGGCTTAAAAACAAAGTCATGCTCAGTCTTTTGTAGGAGAGATCCAGATGTTATGTAGATTTCTGTTTGCATGTTCGTTTTGAGCGGATCCGGCGGTGAGCGCAGTATTTACGTGTGTGTGTTGCTGGACTTTACCGTTTATCGACGTTGCGCTTGTGGAATGTATGCTGGAGTATTAGCTCGGTAATGCCTTCTAATGGTAGTGCTAATTACAGTGGGGTTATTTAGCAAATTAAGTGAGATGATGCACCCCCCCCCACCCTTGAGTACCAAATGAACTTTTCCGAACACACAGGCACACACACACGCGCGTTAATTTTGGTGCGTTTCTCTCGCCCAATCACTTCGCTGAAGCTACACCATGCCTTACCTCAGAGCAGTCAATTACCAAAGCTACCCGGGATCATCAATCATGGGGGATGCTTGAAGTTTAGGGGAGGAGCGATGGTCAAACTATCGATTGCTGCAGTTTTGTCCTCCCCAACCCCCCACCCTCGTTCACGGTCCCCTGCACATAAAATCTAAAACAGACTATCCCGTTAATAGTGGAATTTATCAATGATTATGTACCCAGTTGTGAATGTGGCCTCATACATAGATGGCTTTTGAAAATACACGGCAGAAAATATATGATTCCGTTAGATTTTGGTTTGGTTTGCTTTTCGTGCTGATGATGTTGCTTTTCAGAGGTTTGGTTTTTTTTAACTTTAAGAAAATGACTCAAGGGGTAGTTATAGATATTTGGCCTGATTTTAATAGGCAAAGGGAATGAGCTCCAGAGGTCAATAAACCCCTCCAAAATGATGAATGATTGAGTACCTGTGATGATGATAGTGATTACCGGAGCAATTAAACAGTTTGATTAAATGAGCCATCATAACAATGATGTCTGCGGGAAATCAGCCCTCACGTATAAAGAAAGATAGTGTGGAGAGCTGACAAACGCCAGTGGGCATTCCTGCATGTTCCGCTAGCGCCGAGCCCTGCAGAGCAGGACTGTATTTACAAATATGAGGGGAATACGGAGAAAAGTCCCTCTCCTACTTTTAGCCAGAGTTGCACCCTGCTTTAAACCCGCCAGAAGCCGGAGAGCAGACACGGGTTTGTTTTTTTTCCTAGAGGATCTCCTCCAAGATTAAAGCTAGTCCTAAGTGCAACCGAATTGCTGTGACTGACTTTCACGGGACTGTAAAGAGAGGTGAGTAGAAGAGCCCTTAGTATGTAGATCTCTTTCAAGCAGTGGTTAAGTCAATTCATTTCGCAGGGAAAAAGCCAGTCTTCTTGTGCAGTATTTTATACTCTGTCGTATAAATCGGTAACGTAATTCAAGATATTCATGGTAATGAATGCTTGGCTAATCCTTTGGGTGCACGGAGACCTACAGAGCAGTAGGTTATGCAAATCCTTTCCTACTTTTACAGCTGTAGTTTTCTAGCAGATTTTTTTTAAGAGATCTAGTCATCGGTGAATGTTATTTGGGTTTTTTTTCCTTTCTTTCTTCCCCCTCCCTTCCCTCCCCCCCCGCGCCCCAAAGATGCCAGATTTCTCAACTTGCATGGAATCATTTGCTTGTGATGCAGCCAGCTTAGAGGACGTGGTTCAAATATTTGCAGCTTCCAAACTTGTTTTTTAAGCGTGGCAGTGCAAACTTAGAGCTTTGCCTCTTGAGATATACAAGTCTCTTCTAAAATAGTTTCAGTATCACCAAAGAAGAGGTCTTTCCTTATAAACTGGCTGTGCAAAAGTAATCTAGCTGCATTTAAGGCTCCATGCATTTCTTCAGACCTCAAGCTGTAAGAGAAGTTCATCAGTTTTCCTCTGTATAAGAAGTTAGATTACTTGGCTCCCATAGAAGAAATTATTTTATTGCTTATAATAGAATTTTAAACCACTTTTTTTTTTCTAATTCTATTTTTCACAGAAGTCTCTGTAGGTCTCATCTCCCTTGACTAAGAAATTCTGAGAAAACAGACTAAAATCAAAGCCGAAAAAAAGCAGCCAAAGACTTTTGCAGTGTTCAATGCTATTCCTTTCAATTGTTTAATTTCCCCCCCACCCCCAAACTAATTAACCCCCTGCGTTGTCTTGCCCTGCTGTGCATGTTTGTAATCTGGGACAGGGACCAACTTAAAAAAAATATTTTAACTTGATAGAAAGTGAAATTTCATATAGTAAATGAAGATCTTTCATGTTCCTCCGGTGTTTTTTTTTCCATGTGAAAAGAGTTGTAGCCTTTTTCCTCATCACTATCCCAGTGGATTAAAGCACATAGAGAGTGTGGTTTATAAAGCGCTACAGTTTAGCCATTAGAAAGGGATCTCAATTTAGCACCCTTAAGTGAATGTACTCATCTATTAACAAAGATGCTGGTTGGGAACTCGGAAGAAAATGAGATACGTACGTGCAGAGGGTCAGGGCTTTCACATACTTAGGTGATTTTTTTATTTACTCCCCTTCCCAACTGGTGACATTTCTTTTTTTGAAAAAAAAAAGTAATTCGGGAAAATTAAAATGGCTAATTTCCATTTCTCCTGCATCACTTTCAGAGCGAGGGCTGTTTTCAGGAAAAGTGTGAGTTATGAGTCGGAGTGGTGTCTTTTTTGTTTGCTTTTTTTTTTTTTTTTTTTTTTTTTTTTCTGATACATCGGCTCAAAAGTCCAAAGAGAAATGAGGTGTCCGGTATGGAAGTGCATCTCAGTCAACCGCCAGCTCCTTTTGCCGAGGCTGGAAATGGTTTTAACAGGCGGTAAAATTTCATCTTGTGGTGTCAAATTGGGGTCAGTTTGGGGTTAGCGCTCTCAGTGTCCGAGCGGGAGCTGTCCAGCTGTGTGGGGATTCATTAAGGGCAAAAGATCCTTTTCAAGAAAAACAATACAAAGACAATCAGAGGGCTAAAGATCCTCTTCAAATCGCATTTTACAAGTGCACCAGAACAAATATGGATGCTGAAACCTATTCCCTTCAAACTCCCAAATCGGCTTCTTAGCCCTCGGAGGGAGCGAGAGAGAAAATCCTCTAAAAGTTAAGAAGAGTCTGTTTTCAATCAGCCTTTCCGAAGTGTGGCATCTTAGTCCTTTGCTGGCTTTGAAACATGCCTCTCTTGCTTGCTCGTTACATCTCTCCCTCCCTCCCTCCCTCTCTCTCTCTCTTTTTCCACAGCTTTGCAAAAGCGGATGGCACAACAGGTAATATTTCAGATTTCAAGAATAAATCCCACCGGAGATCTTAAACCGCTGTTTTGCACGCGCGTGTGCTCCTAGCACAAGATTTAATGCAAATAGAAAGTTTTTAGTAGGAAACAAGCTATGCTTGCACAAAATCCTATTGGACTCTGTAGCAAATTTTGAGCTCTCCTTGTAGGTGTTCCTCCGGTCCGATGGGTAATTTGGGCTAGATTTACTTTCCGGTTCTTAGCATTTGTGGAAAGCAACCTATTGCTAATCTGGTTTATTAAATTCGCATGGTTTAAATCCTCTTAACGTCCCTACATCTGTTAGGACAATTGACGCCTTGCTGCAGGGACAAATAACTTGAACCTTAATCTTGTTTGTAACTTTATTCAATGTTTGTTTGTTTGTGTGCTGAGTTCAAGTATTTTGGATGATGCCATTGTGTTCGGTAACACGTAGACTGCATTTGAAAGCAAAACTCCTCTTAGGCGGGTCAAGGATATCATGGAAGACAGTGAAAAATTTAGCATATTCGAACTGGCTTTTTATCTCTACCTAGGCAATGCATCATAATTAATGAAGAAAGCAATCTGCCTGTTAAAATGTGGACGCGGGACATCACCGTGACACCCTAGTGAAATTCACGTGAATTTTACTTTTTGTTTTGCTTGCAAGGCGAAGTGAGGAGTTTAAATAGCACCTTTTTCTTTTTATAATCGGGATTGTACCACAGTTAAATTCCTACCCCCAAACCCGCTTTTACCAAACTCTCCTTTGCCCTTACGGTTGCTTTTTTACAACTTCAGTCACTTTTTGTTCGTCTCAGCACTCTTTGATTCGCCTCCGACTTCCCGCAGCTGCAAGACTTTCGAGGTCCCATCTCGGGTGCCCCTGTGAAATCATGCACGTTTTAGCTTCTGCAGATCACCGGGTTCATTTAGTTCCTCACCCTGATCCCCCCCGTCTGCCAGTAGTGTACTTCGCTTTTCAGCAATGTATTATTATTTGTCGAAAATCTTTCCAGTCCTGAAAGTCAATGGTAGCCCATCACGGTGAACTTTTCTTGACCTCGACTGCGGTATGACAGAGATCTTTGGGAGCTGGATTAGAAGGAGGTTCATTTACTTACCTGTTAACTTCGCTTTTTACTCTTTCTTCCACCCCTCCGCCCTTTTTTTTTTTTTTTTTTTTTTTTTTAAGAGGGAAAAACCCCAACCCTGCAGGAAACAAGAACGATCGGGGGTCATCGTGCCGTGCCGACCCGGTTCCTGCGGTGCCTGCCCGGGCCGCGGGGCTGTACCCCGGCGCTGGCGGGCTGCCCCGGCCCGGGCGGCGCTGCCATCAGCAGCCCTCTAGCGCTATCTGGCGGGGCTCCAGCACAGCCCGCACAGCCGCGCACCGAGCCGGGCGCCCGCAGCGCCCTCGGCCCCGGCCCAGTCCCGCATCCCATCCCGGAGCGGCCAAACCCGCCGTGGGAAGGGGCAGAGAGACGAACCCCTCCGCGTTTGTGTCACGCGGGCGGGTGGGAAGCACCAAAGTCAAAGAAGAGATGAGATTTTTTTTTTTTTTTTAAAGTTTTATTTTATTTAGGCTGGAATGTTTGTAAAAGCGAAATGTTTGTAAAAGTGGAGACCATAAACAATCGACATGTGTATTTCCATCACATACCAGAGGAAAAAAGAAAAAACAACCACAAACCTATCAGGGCTTCCCACTTACACTGCTTGCACTGGGTAGTTAAGAACCTAGTTTGCAATTGTTCGAAGAAGCCTGAAGCATGGAAAAAAATTAATCTTTCCACTATGACATGGTAACCAAAAGGACAGTTAAGACAAATTAAATGGCTTTAGTGTGATATCAGAGAATCTGCAGAGGCTTCAAACTCTGCTCAGAGCTCTGCTCTTGCTCACTCAAAATATCCCCTTTTGTTCTCCAGCTGCCTATAAAACTCCAGAAGAGTGCTCTCATTTTTACACTGGAGTTCTCGGTCCAGAGAGAACAATATACTCCTACCTCTTTTGAAATGATCCGGAGACTCACAACACACAGGCAATCACTCGAAGCACGAATTTCCTTTTTTTTTTTTTTCCCCAAGAACTGCTCGGCCCACTGTTTGAAGTCGGATTCAGTGCACAGCCCAAAGAGAAAAGGAAAAAAAATCTTGAGAGCCCGGTTTGGTATTGCACAGAGAGAGAGCTGACAAAATATTACAGCGTGTTTCCTAGAAGTACACGGTGAGAGCCGGCGGTGTGTTCCCGAAAAGAGGTTGCTTTTTATTTCCACCACCCTCCCCCCCCAAGATTGTGATCGTCTTTGTATGTCTTTCTTTTGATCCCACAAAGAGAATGCAATACACATATATGTGTTTGCTCTCCATACAAGAAATGCCATACAATGGAATATGCGGCTGGTTAGTCCTCATAATGCTTAGTTTTGCTGTAATTAATTGAAAACAGTTATTAGGTCGTCATTGGCAATAGCGTAAATAATTGCGCAGATTTTTACTTAAAATTGACCGGTCATAGAGTGATAGATCGATTCGAGGTATAAAAATGATGTATCAAAACATCAATGTCGATTATTTGAAATATTGTAGTCGAATCTTTTTATTGCTTCATCGGTTAAGTGTCTGAAAGTGCTGTGTTCCAACATATATTTATGTTGTCAATACTGTCAAAACTGTCAGTTTTATTACAGTGGATTTGTAATACATTTCGGATTTGCTCATTTACATAAAATGTCCACCTCAGATACCCCTCCTTTTCTCCATCTCTGGAAATCTGTGTCAGTTTAATGAAAGGATTCAAGATCCATACCTGAAGAGGGAAAAGGGGAAAAAAAAAAAAAAAAGGAAAGGGGAAAAAAAAAAAAAAAAAGAAGGAGGTATTGCTCCATTATGTCCAATTTTAACATCCGTTTGGAAAGCTTGGGCTATTTCTGACTCTCCAAAAGAGGGAATTCCTCCCCCCCCTCCCCCCCCTTCCCCGGCCCCGCTTATTTCCCCAGTAGAATTTAAACACTTTTCTACTCTCACACCTAGATTAACCCCTCCAGAAGAACTGGGAAATTGTACAGGGTTACAGTGACGAGCCAAAGCACACCTGTGAATGCCACAACCTTCCCAAAGAGAGCAACAACCCCCTGAACCATGCACACACGCACAGAGGTTTGAATCCTGCTAGAAAGAAGGAGACAAAAGGAGCAGTAAATATGTGTGTGATCCTTTCCTAACCGTTTAGAGCCCAAAAGAAAAAAGAAAACTGTAAGCAGTATTGGGCATTTGATGCCCACCGCCCCTATTTTGTCAGGATTTGATCGATGTGATTATTCCCTTTAACTGTAAGCAGTGTTTTTTTATTAGCATGATCTCAGGCAACTCTCTAATTTTTTCCAAGAGCCCAGCTGAGGGATGGAGAAACTCAGGAATAAATAAATAAGTCAATTTGCACAATAAACTCTCCTCGTTAGAACAAATAGCGAAATTAGGCAAGTAACTTTATTCCCCATCCCTTTCCGAGGATGAGGGTCTTTTAAAGGTGTTTAAAAATGGACCTGAGGGGTGTGTGGGTTGGCTTCTTTCCCCTTCCCCCTTCCCGCAAACCGCTCCCCCCTCTCCTCCCACCCCCTCCTCCAGGGATATCTATGTTTAAATAGATGCTGAAGAGATTTCTGAGTTCACGGGAAAGAAGGAAGGTTAGTTAAGGGAATGGCAGCGCGCCTGGCAGGTATTTTAATGACTGTCCCTTCCTTTGAACACTTTCAATTTCTCTGCCTCTTATACAGAATATGTTTCCCAAACCAAGTATGATTTCTGTTGTAACTCTCGTGTGTGTTTGTGATCCCTTCTGAGGTAAATTGAGAAGTACGCTGCGCAAAAGGAGGAAATCGCCCCTGGGGTGCTTTGTTTACTTTGGTTTGTAAAATCCTGCTAGGAGATGGTTTCCTCAGTGTGTGGCAAGTGTTTCTTCAAGAAATTCATCAGCCCTTCTACAATTACTTCGAGCTCCGAGGGAAGAAAGCTGCCATCACTTTCTCACATCCCAAGGTGTTGCATGGGGGAGAGAAGAAAAGGCTGGAGCATTTAATTATAATGGGGAGGGGTAGGGGGTGGGGAGAACGGAGGCTGCAGAAAGCCGTCCCAAGCTTATACCTGGAAAAGAAAAACCTGCAAGGGTATATTTGGGAAGCGTGTGCCATTTAGACATGGGGAAAAGTACCCCGTCTCGTGCAGTAATTAGTCTGAACAATAAACATAATTGGAACAAAATCAGTTGGAAGTTTCTGCGTTTTTAATTACGTTTCATTTTGTGGTAAGCCGTAAAATTATGAATGCCTCTCAATTAAACACTATCCACTTGTAAAGCATTTAACAACAATTATTCCTTAATCAGTTGGAATGTTAGCCACAAATGATGCTGTTAAACATCAAAGGGACGCCTTAGACGTTACCTTTTAGTCATAAGTAAGAGGATTAATTTCTATAATTAGAGGGGATAAATATGTGCATAAATAAATCTAATTTTTTTACACGTTCTCATCCTGTCTGGGAGAGGCGAGGATCTTTGACACTGCTCTCACTCCCAGCTTTCTCTGGTCGGAGGGGACCCGGGAGCAGCGAGGTGAGAAGAGCCCTGCGGGGAGCCCCGATCCTGCGCGCAGCTCCTCGGGCGCCGGCCCGTCCCCCGCGGCCGCACCGGGGCTGGGGCTGGGCCTGGGGTTCGTGACCACCACGGACGAGGGGCTTCGGGGGAATTTACTTCCCTACGGGGCTTTTATTTGCCTGGGGTTTTTTGGGTTATTTTTACGGCACCTGTGGTCTACCTGGCGGTTCATTTCCCCTGGGGACAATTTGCTGTCCCCAAACGCTCCAGATTTGAGTCGAATACCGCAAATAAAATTAGCATGACCTTGATTACACCCCGTATGAATATCTCATTTACCTAATGACTTTATGTCACGTACGCAGAGGGTCAATTTCCTTTTAACCTTTCCCATTGCTGCAGTAAGCATTCTTTTATAATCAATGGCTGTTTGAATAATCAATTCGCATTTTATGATCCCTGACAAACTCAATATACGTATGCCTGCTTTCAGCAAAGCAGCCGGCCCCGCTCCGCGCCGTTTTCACGTCCGAAGAGTTTGCGGCGGGGTTTTCCGGCTCCCCGGGGAGCCGCCCGGGCAGCGCAGGGCGATCGCTGCCGGGCTCCGCGGGGCTCCGCGGGCGCTGCGCTGCGCGGGGCCGGCCGCTCTCGGCCGGGACAGCCTCTCCTGGCCGGGACAGCCACTCCGAGCTGGGACAGCCGCTCCGGACCGGGACAGCCTCTCCTGGCCGGGACAGCAGCTCCGAGCCGGGCCGGCCGCTCCCAGCCGGACCAGCCTCTCCCGGCCGGACCAGTCTCTCCCAGCGGGACCGGCCGCTCCGAGCCGGGCCGCCCGCTCCGCGCAGCCCCCGTGCAGCCCCCGCCGCCCCGGCCGGACGCGCCCCGGCACAAAGGCGCCGGCCAGCATCACCCCCCCCTCCCACCATCTCTTCAGCTTTGGCAATTCCGCGTGCTTTCCCACTAGCTCAACCCGAAATATGCAGCTTTCCCGCCTTCTCCCTCGGTCTCCTTCTTAGGAATGTGCACAGCAAAAAGCCCGTCCCCCGGGACAGTTCCCCCTTTTTTGTCTTTGCTGGGACAACCAGCCGTGGGGGGACGGTTTTCCCGGCTCTGCAGCCGAAGGCAGCGGCAGCCCGCTGGCCCGACCTCCTTGAGCACTGCTGAGAGGGCCTGGTGTCCTCGGCCACGTCGGCACCTGCGAAACCCCGAATGAGTCCCTGTCTCAGCCTCACTGTGCTGCTGACGCTCGGGAGCCTCACTCACTGCCACTAGCCCTCTTTTATTGCCTCTCAGTCACCTCCAAACCGTGGGTCGGGAAAGCTGTCCCAGAAGCGCAGCCCCCAAGCACAACTCAAGTGCAGAAGTGTATGTAGAAAGGAAGGGGGTTAGGGCAAGCTGAACTTTGCAAATGTTTTTTTCTATAAGTGGCTCACGTTTGCTGTGATCTATGGTGTGAGTTGGGAACTGAGACTTACTGCAACCCCGTTCCCTCTATTGGATAATTAATGCTGATTCATAGCAGGTTCTACCTACCAATGTGTGTTTCGTTTTTCTCTGCAGGGTCCATGGTTCTTTGGTATGTTGTTATTCCCTGAAAGGTAATTGCACTTGATATTCTCTCGGGGAAGGCTCATTAGCCAAGGGCAGGGTGGTGTTGCCAATCTCAGTCTCTTTCAACAATTCAATGCAAACATTTGCCCCAGAGGTTCAGTACAGAACTCCCAGCTCACAAAACAGTTCTTGGGTACAACATTTCTCTTTAAAAGCCTTGGATATATATATTTTTTTTCCACCCAAGCAGGAAGCATTTTAGTTTGGGGGGTTTTACATTAACCCTTCACAGTAAGTGGACAAAGCTACACAAGATTAAACAGGTTGCCTTGGGTTGCAAGACTTTGCCCTTCCTTTTATAAATAACCAGGACACAACCCTGGATGAAATAATAGAAAAGGTCCCACATCTCACACTCCTCTGTATTCAGTCCTTCACACTCTCTTAACATTTACAAAATGCATGTCGAAAACACTTTTCCACTGCCCACCATTACAGACCTCTACTTGACTTCTTTCTCACCCATGTCTGCTGTCATCTCTAGCTCCTTTCATCTCTCCTGCTAAATTAATTACCTCACTAATGGAAAGCAATGAAACATAGGTATAAGGTAAGTTAGGGAACACAGAGTCATTAATACATACTATTTTATAAAGGTGAATCCTCCATGATTGTTCAAATTTTATTTTTTCCCTCTGTTGCTCATAGTTTTGAAAATCTTTTTCTTCCATTTGAGTCTTGTCAGGTTGAGCAGGGTGATTCACGGTAATATTGCAGAGAAGATCCCATTCTCACAGAAGAAAATGGTCCCCACAGGAGAATGAAGAGGAAGCAGAGGAACAACATCTAGACTTAACAAGTTCTCAGACATCACCGTGTTTTCCATGTTAGAATAAAAGAATCTAGGAATTTTTATTTCTGGTATATTAGATGGGATATTCTCCTTGGTAATGGTGTTTAAGGGCAGAGACTGGCCTTCATTCCATCATCTATGCTGAATCACCACCGACTTTAATGTTAGTACATTTGAAAGGAGATTGTCCTACACTGTGACTATACTGCAAATAGCTCTAAAAGACTAGACACACGTGTCACCAGTTTTAATTCTCACTGACCAGAAGGGCTGCCAATCATTCCATACACCTCACCTATTAAGGGGACCACAAGTTCATAGGAAAACACCTCACTGCTGAGAATCTCTGTCAACAATGTTTCCCATGCTGACAGTTCAGTATCAAGGCCAAGTTTGTCCCAAAGTCCCATTGACTGAAGGAGAACGTGGATGGAAGACACAAGACAGGATTCTGCAACGTAGTTTTGCAGGGTGGCAAATCTGCAGGTGTGAAGTACTCAGCTTTCTAGGTCATAATGATAGTAAATGTGGACAGTCACCACCCTTCCAGTAAACCCTCATTACAAGAAAACATCAGTCCTTTAATTCATAATTTGGTGATTCACAGTCACGGCTTTTGTTTGACATTTTAAGTATCTTTCATATCATGGTGGTACATTCTGCTTTTTCAAAAGCATTTTTCAAGATGAACTGGCTTTTCAGTGAAGAAACATCATCAAGTTAATGTACTAATACATCTCATTTTTAAAGAACATGCTAAATTTAAACCTTGTCTCATGCATTTATAAACCATCACTAATAGTTCTATTGATCAATGATATAAATAGCTCTAGCAGAAGCTTTTCTTTGATGTAGACAAACATAAACAGCATTGAAAAAATAACAAACAAGTGATTTTTCTGCATTCTTACCTTTAGGCTATATTATGATCACAATAAGACATATCTAGGCATGTGTCATACTGGATAATACTATTTCTTGGGTGTTTCAGGGCACATGACTACCTTGGACTTCACAACAGCTGAGACTTGTCATTTAGAAGCATGGTACTGGTATTAGAAAAAAAAAACAACTCTACTAATATGTAATTATTAACCCATGTATTGAGATTTTTAAAATAATCGCTTCACATTAACTGCTGAGATCCTTTTATTTCATGTGCCAAGCTAAAAATAAACATTTGAAATATTTTTCTCTTTTATGGAAGAGATGATGAAACTATTCATTTGAAATAAGCTCTTGGATGAATGTAGCTATATTTTCTGGGCTCAGATCTCTTATTCCCAGTTGGGAACCCCACATCACATGAGGGAATTTTGCTTCATTTTACTTCACAACATTGACGGAGTAAAGCTTAGGTAAACAGTTTCCAGTCATTCACAGTATGTTCATTCGGGCTTTTAATTTCATTACTCTTGATGTGTTACTGATCACCTATCACACTTGCTCTATTTCCCAAAATATTGTTCGAAATTATTTAGGAGACTAAATGAATAATAAAAGTGCCCAAGAAATATTTCTGTCTGTGTCTGCATACTTTTGTTTTGTGCGAGTATTCATTGACAGCCTGATCCTGCTTCCTTTCCATTAGAAGCAGGATTCAGTGCATAAAGGAAATGTATCCATCTAATATTTGTTCAGAGAAAAATCCTGCTTGCTTTAATGTTCACATGTATGGTCACAAACGTGAACCAAGCAAGAGCCATCTGAACCCCCTACAGCTGCTTTGCCAGTAGGGCTGCAGCATGAACCCAGGAACAGCCAGTTTTGCCACTGTAGGTTGATTTCAGCTTTCAGATATTATGGAAAATCATCCATTGCCTTTCCTGGTTTAATTTCAGATCACTTTCTGAGGCAAATGGCTTTTGATACTCAAGTAAGATAATATTTTTTTGATTCAAAAGCAAATTTCTTTTTGTTCTTTTTTCCAGATTTGATTCATTGAAGAAAATCTAGCAAGATTCTTAGTATTTGGGAGAGTCACTGCTTTCATGACACAATCCTCCATAAATGGAAAAAAACATACGAATATCTTGGTCCAGTTTTCCTCGGGCACCTAACAGTTTAACATATATTTTTTTTTTATTAACAAGCATGAAAAGAATGGGATTTTGTTCCCACTGTGCTGCAATCAGTATATTTGTTAGGTGGAGTTTTTCCTAGGAAGGAGTATATTATCCTACTGTATCCTTAAGTTGGGGGTTTATTCTACTAGATTTACCACAAAAATAAGTAAAATGGAGGGTTTTTTTTCCTCTGATAAGAAAGTGTTTTAAGTCAGAGGAACAACTTAATTTTCACTCAGATTTGGAGATCTGGATTGTCCTGAAATCTGAAATACTAGGATGAGACAGTTAATCTTGGTATTTCTTTCTGAATAAAATACTAAATAAAGCCATTGCAATTCCTATGAAACATGGAAATGGTGTTGATGTGAACACACAAAGAAAAAAATCAGAAATAGCTCATGAACATCTTTCTCTTCATTTAAGCAGGAGAAACTCTAGGGAAGTTAATGGAGTTGCATGGTATAAGACTCTAGTAAGGTGAGAATTACTCAACTTGTGTTTAACTTGATGCTATTACTTTAAAAACAGAGTTTACTTCACTAAATAACCTGAAAATAAACACAAAACAAAGGGCAAATGAGACAAATTACAAGTAAGCATGCATGCAAAAAAGGTAAGTGCAAATTAGATTTGAATATTCATGAGTCACAAATCATTGACAGTTTGAAATAATGCAAAACAGCTTTATAAATGAGGTTAAGGCAAGGGACATCAAAGAAAGGCATTGCTAAATCAATAGCAATTTGATTGTGCATATACTTGTAAATTGTGGTTACAGTTTTTGTGACATAGGAGAAAAATACTGCACATGTAGTGAGAAAGGGACACATAAATATTCTTTTTGAATGTGTTTTGTGGGTTTTTTTTGCAATTCAGCATTTACTTGGAGGCTTGGTGTGTATAAAGTGACCAGATATAATTTTTTAATTTTTTCCCCCAGAAGAATTATAGTTTCCTTTGAGTGCCCAATCTCCTGTGTTGTGTTGCTTTGTATGATAAAAATTCAGCTGTCAACAATACTGCAAAATAGAATAATTACTCACTTCATTTGACTTCAGTAGAAGGATCTCCTGCTAATGAAAGTCCTGTCATAAAATCATAGTCAGTGGAGATTATCTACTTCTTTCAGGGAATTTAGCTCTCAAAAGTAGGAATCAGATAAGTTGCAAGTCTCAGAGAAAATTGCTGGAGCACAGGGATTTAAAAGAATGATCGCTTGAAGGATGGCCAGCCTGACCATTTAACTCAGAGCCTCTTAATTTTTCTGGCTGTAAGCATCAATAAAGTATTGGGTCTCCTGTCTTATTTGTGAATTCTATAGATATTTGAAATGGAATGGTTTAAAATAAGAATACAGATAAGAATACAGAACCAAAAGGCAAAACTGCCAGAAGTAATCTGCCCATTTAAAATTACTCCAGGGTGTTTGTTTTTCCTAAGGGTTTATATTTAGATTACCTAACACTCACTCTAATATACTAACTGATTCCCTTTCTTCAATGACTTTTACATCCCATGTGCCATTCTTACTGTCTGGCATGACAGATGAAGCTCTGCTGGCTCAGGTGAAGCTAAATATATACATTTACCAGTACTGACGACAAAGTCAGGCAGGGATATCCATTCGGAAATGACATAGGGGACTCTGGTTCTATAAGAAGCAGCACATGATTTCTTGCAGTGCTGCCTTTAAAACCATCCACTCACTTGAATAAAGATGGCAATTAACTCTTGTCAAAACACTGTAAAAGGAAAAAAAACAGATGTTGAATAACTTAAGAAAGGGATAACCTAATGTCCTGCCCAAGCCCCTACATGAGCTTGTCAGAAGATAATGTATCTCTCATGCCATCACAATATCAAAAGATACCTGTATGTGCCACGCTTGAATTCAGAGAGCTTTCTGCCATAAATTGTTTAAATCTGTGTATATTTCAGCATGAATAAACAATAGATAAGTTAGAAAGAGTAACTCAGGAATATAAAAGACTCGATTGCTTTTTTAGGAACATTCTCTTCAACTTTCCCAGTCTGTGCAGAGACAAATTAATCTCCCCTTAGCAAGAGTGAAAGGGAAAACTACCTCTTGGTCTTAGCAGAGATCTTGAATTCAAGTCTTAGATTTCCTTCTGGCTCTCTCACTGTGACTGGCCAGGTTTATCAGAGGTGAATCATATGTATCCCTCCATGTCTACAAAAAGGAAGAGCACAGTAAATTTCCTTTTGGTTCTGTGACATGGAATTAATAGGAGAATATAAGTTCCTCTGATGTGAGGTACCAGTATATGTCCAATACGTTAATTTTGTAATCCCTGTTCAAAACTTTATTTTTACATTACATGATACTACAAGATTTGTTTGCCTGTTTACAAACTTGTGCATTTTTAGTAAAGCACATCTTCATTTAAATGAGAAATTATCACCTCCATTCATTAGAAATTATTGTCAAAAACAACTTGTGTGTGTGCTTATAAGCAGAGGAAATAAATACCAAAAGTATTTTAACATTTTCAGACTTACATTGCAAATATCACCGTGTAATGTGAATGCTGCTTAAAAAATGTGGTTGCCCTGGATAGAGTCAGCTTTAACTAGATCTTACCTATGAAAATAGGTCAATGGTGTTACAGACCATTCTTCACTTTCAGCAGCATACTTCAGTTCAGCCTGTGTCAGGTGAAAGTTTCAAAGGGATGGGTTATTTTTATTTTCTGGCAAATTCCTTTTTCCTGAATTAAATGGAAAAAAGTGAGCTAAAATTATCACAACCAAAGAGAATGAGTCTCTACAGTACCCAGAAACCCGATTAAATTAATCAGGATTTTTCCTTCTAATTAGTTCCCAGATTTCTTTCTCTGCTTTGCTCTTTGTGGAGTTTTCTAAATCTTTCCAACCAATTACCTCCACTGGCAATTTATAAGCCCTTCTGTAAGTCTATTGATACTGATTTCTGGCCTGTGACTTGGGATATAAACATTTACAGACCTCCTATGTTATTTGTGACCTGAAGTAGGCAATGCAGAGCAGCTCATATTAGACCACTTGACTGCCACATCTCTATGAATTATCAAATCAAATAAAGGGAGACTTGGCTCCCTGTATGTGATCTAGATTTATACACTTCTATACACCTCTTCCCAGGTTCAAGAGTGTAAATACTCCTTTTCAGAGCTTGCATTTTTTCAAAATCAGAGAATACACTGAGTCGGAAGGGACACATCAGGATCATTGAGTCCAATTCCTGAATGCTCAGGAGTCACACCCTTCGCCCGAGGGTGTTGTCCAAACACTTCCTGAACTCTGTCAGGCTGCTGCTGTGACCTGGGGAGCCTGTTCCAGTGCTCAAACACACTCTGGGAGAAAAACCTTTTCTTAATATCTAACCTAAACCTCCCCTGATACAACTTCCTGCCATTCCTTTCGGTGCTTTCACTGGTGATCACAGAGCAGAGATCAGTGCCTGTCCCTCCTGTTCCCCTCACAGGAAGCTGTAACTGCACTGAGGTCTGCCCTGAATCTCCTCCAGGCTGGACAGACCAAGGGAGCTCAGTGTCCCTCACGTGGCTTCCCCTCAAAGCCCTTCACCACCTTTTTTGCCCTCCTTTGGATGCTCTCTAGTAGTTTTTCTACATCATTGCCTTTGGCTATCTTTGCCTCTCATCACCCTTCCTCACCTTGTGCAGAAAAGCCAAGACAGCAGGTAGCTCTCAGTAAAACCAAATTCCCTGCAGCTGGTTTCACGTTTCCCATGCAGTAGTTGCCTTCAACTGCATTTTGGGGAAAATGTATTTCTAGCCTTTTACTCCTTTCATTTACAGTGTACATGAGGTTTCTTTGAGGATGAGAGACAAATCTTTAATGATCTCCACTACTCTCTTATGATAGCTCCTCAAAGCCTGTATGAGCAGGACACGGTTTATCCACCTTTAACTTATTCAGCTAGGAGAGAAAAAAAGATGTAAAAGGTCCTTCCTTCTGAAAACTCTCAACATTATATTTGTTGTCTGGAGGAAATAGGGGAATGAGATGGGAATAAGATGAGAAGATAGTATAGGTAGTTTTTATTCCTCTCTCTAAGTCAATCTGTGTTGGGGTTTTCTTTGGGTCTTTTATCAGAATCCAGGAAGAAAATGGAGGAGGACTAAAGTTCAAAACTGGCCAACTCATCCATGCAATGGAGAGTGGAAATGAATACAGCTGTATAGTAATCTCATATCTGTTGAAAGGAAGAACTACTAAGGTGAGCAGAGGAGGGATGGCTACAAACAGGAGACATCAAACACTGTCATCAGCCAGCAAATGAACAACCAGCCCCTAAATTCTATTATGTAGTCTTGACTGGCATACCAGTTGGAGACAAGGAAGTTAACACAATGTGAATATTTGTGGATAATTTACCATCTGCAGTGACTGTGATATCACAATGTACCCCTGAGGCCCCTAGGGCCTGAAAATGTGGGTTTTGCATGGAAATAAGGCCATAGTGATCTGACTGAAACTGTTGTTACACTACAGTAATAATAAAAGAAATAGATTAAAAATTATTAGAAATCAGGTAAAATGTTCCTAGAACATTGCTTAATTTCTAATCAACTGTACCAAAAGAAAGTTTCCCTTAAATATGTACTATATCCACAAGTTTTCCTTTGTTTATACAAGAAAACAGCTCTGCTTTTGGGGTGTGTGTGTTCTATAGGTTTCCCCTCCTAAATGTAATCCAAATTGCTAATGCTTCTGAAGTAAAAAAAAAAAAAATTACATAATACATTTTCTCTTTAGAGTAAGTCTAGCAATTGCCAAAAACTACTTGTCAATACAATATTAGATCATGTGTGACCCAGACCTCACATGTGCCAACAAGTACATTTGTCTCCTTCTGTTATTTCAAATTACAGGAGAAAGAGACACAATCCTCACTGATCAATTGGGAAAAAAAAATGCTTTACCTTTTGTTATTTCAATGCCATCTGTTAAAATAAACCAAATGCCAAACTTACTACATACACAGGGCACTAAAATGGCTTTTTAATTTAGCTTGCGTATTTCAGGGAAAGCAATGCATTTCTATATACTCTGACTTCTTTACATGAATTATTATGTACTGCAAGTGACATCTACTGGAGAAAGCAGAGCTAAATGCCTGCTCTAAAAACTTTTTTTTTTTTTTTGCTATTAAAAGGACCTCCCCTCCAGGATATATAGCTGTTATTTAACAGAAACCTTGCATCTATGTCCACTGAAATGCAGTTACCTAAGTGCATTCAGGGTAGTTAAAGACAAACTATCCTTTTCATGATACAGAAAGTGCAGAAGGCCTTTTCTTTCTTTTCTTTTTATTTTCCTTTTCTTAATAGAATATCTGTTAATAATCCAAATTTGCTGAGTTTACAATAGAAGACTTTTTGAGAGCAACAGCTGTTTGATCAGAGCTGGTGCTATAAAATTACTCTTGATGTATTATAAAAATATTCACTAAAAGAAATACGGCTACTGATTGAGATTTGAAGCTTGTATGTCAACAGATGTTATAACTGAACAGAAATCTACCTGAAGACCTAATGCAGAACCATACTACAGTCAATAGTATTGACTTTATTACCTAGAAAGTCTGAAAGCCTGTGCATGGCATTACTTAGTGGTTGAAGCTGTCCATTGGCCACAAATTCATAAATACCTGCTCTGTTGTCCCTAACAAATGTTGCATGAGTTTAGGGCCTAAGAGCAGCATCTTTAAGAAACACCTCCTCTTTCACTGAAATATGATCAAATTCCCAGGAACACTGGGAGCAATGTGGAAAGCTGTGAACTCAGAGGTTCAGTGCCAATCAAAGCTCCCAGGAGTGTCATTACTTCTTAATATGGGCTCTTGAATTCTTGCTTAAAAGCCAGTTCAAGTTCTTGTTTAGATGAAGCACAAAAAAATTCAGACTATTCTCAGTTGATACCGACACAGTGAAGCCTAAACAACAATTTCAAACATTTTTAAAATTACAGTGGTAAATCAATTCTAAAACCACTAAAAATTTGGGAGAAATTTCCCTAGTGTAGACCAAACCCTAGGGTTTAAATGAGTATTTCCCACCAAGCATAGAAATGAATTTTTGAGCTAGAAAAATCAGGTCAGAAAGTAAATCAATAGCTAGTAGCCATTTAAAATTTTGTGTATTTAATGCAGAGCTTAATTTATTTGCAATTTCCTGGATCAAATACACTTCCCTTTTATTTTATAAGGAAAACTTGATGGTTGAAGGTTAGGCATTAATGCAGTGAAAAGGGACATCCTTTTACACAGCAGTCAAAGGAAGATACATTTGTCTGTTTGGAATAAGTGCAGGAGGAGAGATACCAATAACTGCTGAAATGAGATTAAGTGGATAATCTGTATGTAATATGTCTGGGCCTGATTGTCCCCTCTAGCAGTAAAAGCCCTACAGAAGAGGCTAAAGAGATGGCATTTCCCACAAGATTTCCATGTAGAAAAGGCTCCTGAGCAGTTCCAGTGCAGGTGAGTCTTACCCTTTTCTTGCTCTCTGGCAGAACAGATTGGAGAAATGTCCCAGACATGTTGGATTCAGGGTTCAAAACCAGGAGATAGATCACATGTGTTCACTTGTGCTTCAAGTTCTTGGCACCTCACTCCATCCTTTGGCAATAATGCTACATCCATATTCATTCTCAAGCTTCCCTAGCCCCTGGCTATCTCCTGGGATTCATGTTTTCCACAATAGCTATGGATGTATCAGAGGAAACTACATCTCACATTTTGTCCCTTCCAAGAGATTCCTCTCTACATCTTCTCTTTAGGAGCCTCAAGATTTCCAGAGTGCTCATACAGAATCCTGAGAAAGAAGGATAATGCAAAAAAAGGGATTGATATGAAGAAAAAACATGATCTGAATGTGTAGAACTTTCACCTGTATTCTTGAAAGTATATCAAGCCTTTTGGATACAGAACTGAGATTAAGACAACACCCAAAATAACACCGATTTTTAAGCACTACTATTGCCTGTTAGAACTGGTGTTCTATGTTGGCAATATACAAAATCATCATACAAAGAGTTTAGTCAACTAAACTGGACTTAGGCTTTGCCAGTGTCATATAAGTAACACTTTACAATAACCTGTCTTATCTAAGGTCACATTAGTTGAAATTGCCAGAAATTAATTCCTGCTGTCTGCATGATTTGGGATTTGTCCCACCAGCAGATCTCTTCAGATAGGCTTCCATTTCTGACCTAAACTAAGCTTTTCAAACATTCAAAATTAAATTTCAATACCATCTTCTAAGCAGTGCTTGCCAAATGCCTTACAAATGTCTAAAATAGACATACATTTTTAGAATTTGAAAGGGGTATATATTCTAAAAAATCAGCCCTACACAATAATCTAGCTTTTTGCTGTAATCAGGCTTCAATCATTTTTGTTAAGAAATTTCACTTTTCTTATTTTCTCTAACAATTACTAAATATAGCAGTTGCAAAAGTGAGACTGTAAATTGCCCATTGGAGAATTATTTCTGATCAGACTCTACTTTTACATTTTGTTGCATTTATATTAGTGTAAGGGAAGTGTAAAATGGTCCAAAATTGTAGATTATAAGAGGGGAAACGATCCCACAGTACTATTTCAGTACAGTACAGTACAGTCCCATTTTGACATTAAGCACCTGTGCAGAAGGATTGCAATGTACAATTGTTAGCCATCAGAAAGGAGAATGTTCTCAGAAAAGCAGCTATTTGAGGGGTGAATCATGAAAACACCTCGACAATGAGAAATAATTTTTACAGGTGAAAAAAAAGAGGCTGTAAGCTTGTTCATACATATTATTTGACCACAGAAAATAAGCCAAAGCCTCCTGACCACACTTTATAGTAAATGACTATATGGCACTTGATTATGTGTGTTTTGACTTCTGGTGTGAGGAACATGAATATGATTTCCTGTGGTTTTGCATGAGACATGTGGGAGCAAGATTACATCTTTCATAAGCTGCCAACCTGATTTCAGAAAGTCTTGAAAAACATGTCCTCTGGGGAGGAGTATCCACAACCAAGTTGATGTTCTGGATTGCTTTTTGCTCTCTGACCTTTAGATTAGCAGAGCTATGCAAGCAAGTATTTGTAAGAGTATATATGTCCATCCATCTGTCTAGTGTCTCTGCTTCTATAGTGGCTGCTGTGCATCCTTTACTCTACCTGAGGGGTACAACATATTTTCTGTCTCCCGTGGCCTTCCTTTCAAAAGGTTTAGGATTAAAAAAAAAAAATCTGAATTGGCAGATGAAAAGATTCCTGTCTAAGTAAAGTTGCCTAGAAATTTCCTGAATATCCACTTTGATAATCCAACACCTAGAAAAGCTCATTGCTGAAATACAACATTTGGAGAAACTGCATTGCCATATAACAGCTAAATCTCCTATGTCCTTGAGATTCATCTTCCTGTGGTGGTGAGATCAATGTGACCAAAGATTTCCAGTCCTCCAGCTTTACCCTTGCAAGATGTAGTATACAAGTACATATTCAAAGTTCATCTGCTTACCCAGAAGCTTTTTAGAAAAAGTCCTGAAGCTCCTTAATTTGCACCTTTGGACTGAAAATTTCCCAAGTACATGCTTCTTCTCAGATCTCGTGATATTTTTCAGTTCTAGTTCCAGAGAAGAGTGCTGTAAACACAGCTTTTCTCATGATGTTCAGCACTCTCATACTTCTAACACAGAAGAGATCATATTATTTAAATATATCTCTGTCTCTTAGTTTCCTATGAAAGCTCTGAGGAGAAGGCTAAGACAAAACAGGATCCAGGTGGATCCAACACAATTGATCAAATGAGTACACGGATCCTCTGGATACTCTTGCAGGGAAGCTCTTCAATCTCTGCCTCAGAGAAGTGTCAGTACCTTATAATGGACAATATTAAATGAGTTTATCAGAAGACTGATATGTTCTGTGACTGTATAACTTTCTATGATCATAACAAAAATAAAATGTTGAGGTTAAAAAGGATACAAATAACATTTCCATATACTTTAATTTGGTTATATAAATGCACATTTTAAATAAAGAAAAAGTTTTTAGATACATCAGTCTTTAACTGAGTTTCCAGGAAGAAAACAGACCAACTATTTCTGTGAGATGTGTGTGTCTGATAGACTGTGAAATAATCTGTCATGAATCTCTCTTACACTGCATATTTTTGTTGTACATTATTGATGAAGTAGGATGGAACTTATATAGAAGCACCTCAGGTATCAGTATATAAGCAAGGTTGTTTACATATTACTTCATACTTTTGCAAGATGGTGGCACAGTCCAGAGATGCAGAAAATCAAGAATTAATTTTAAAGCAATTAAAACACCCATTCATGAATAATAACAAATTCACATTATTTTCAAACTTTGAACATGACAAACCCAGGCACTTGTCAAAGATTCCTCAGGCTACAAAGAGGACTGTTGCTGGTAGCCCCACATCATGTTGTACAAAGACAAAAAAGTTGTAAAAAATACGAGGAGATTTCACAAACAGAAAGTACGATTAAGTGGTTAAGCTGTAGACTCTGAAATGTTTGGCTTTGTTGCTATCCCAGAAATTCTGTAAGTAGCATTAAGATAATATTTTTACAGGTGACCACTGTGTTTGTCATTAGTTGAATGCTCCCATTGCAGTATTTTTGTCTTGACTTCTGGAATAGCTTTCATGAATGTTGGTGTATGTACTGGAAGCTGTGAATATGGCTAGCCCTCATCTTCTGGAACAAATAAATACCACCTGGGAGCCAGAAGCTCTGGGCCTGCCAGTGATCTGCTTTGTGGACCAAAACTGGCCGTGCTCCTTTCCTCTTAATTCTCTCATTTATAGAAAGGGAATTATAATATTTTTCGCATAAGATGCAATAAAAATAATTAATGAGTCACTATGGAAAAGCCCATGAAGACATGAATAATTTGTGTATTTCTTGTAAGGTTTGGATGACAGCATTATAAATTAGGCAGGGACCCACACGTGGAGTGGAAAAGATAAAAGGAAATATAGAACAGGATCCTCATTCCAGCCAATACACGAAATGGGGCAATAGTTTTATAAAAGAAGTGTATGCACATACAATTAAAATATGTGGCATAATGCATAAAAATGAGGTAACATAACTTTGTTTGGCAAGTTTCCTTCTTGCATTTCCTGTCTTGCAAGGCCCTTTCAAGTATCAGACTCTGCATGTCATTTTTTATTTCAGTTTTACCAAGAACTGGACAACTATAACAGGTCAAGAAAACTTGGAGCCAGAAATCAAATGTGAACATACCTATCCATTCTTGTAATAAACCAGCCCAAGACATTTTTATGGTCATATCTTCAAGTGCTGTGAAAGGGTAAAGCCGTGCTGAAGTCAATGGAGCTGTATTCAATTTACCCTGGGTCAGGATGCGGACCCTAATCCTTTAACAAGATTTTAATGTTAGCCATGTGATTTCTATCTTAAAATCCCTGCAGGCAAGGCTTGGATTGAGCAGGGGTATGATGGGGAAGAAACCTAAAATATTTTTATTACCTTTAAATTTTTGTTATTTTAAAATTTATCCTTGACTGTCACCCTGTTCTTCAGAAACTCCATATTCATTTGGAAATAAAAAACACATACTTTTGCAGAAAACCCCTTGAACCTGTGAAATGAAAGCTAACTCATTCTGAGCTGCATTCTTGTATCTAAAGAAGCTCTGAAAATTTTTCTTGGTGCAGAGTGGTTCATTAACTGAAACACCTATCAACAAAACCATCAAGGTTCTGAACCTGTCAGTCTTGGACTTGGGGGTTTCAGACACTTGCCTGTTGTGCTTGGTCAAGGAGGTATCAGAAGATCCCAGCAGAAATGCCAAACCAGATAAACCCAACAGTGCCTACCAGCCCTTCCATTTTTCCAGGTCAAGCCTTACCATTTTGAACTGGAAAAATATTAACAAAGCAAAAGCACACCCATCTTTTAAGATGGGTATGCTTTTGCTTTGTTAATATTTACAATACAAATAGTATTTAATATTTACAATACAAAAAGAAATCTGAAATTTAGAAATTTTAAAAGAAGCACAGCAAAACACAAACTGCTTCAAGTCTGAAACAAGTGAAAAAGATCATCATTTGGGTCTAATAGCCCAATGCCCTACATGGAAAGCTTGTCTTCTGTAAAAGCCTTTGAGGTTTTATCAAATCTTTGAAGCACAAGTAGATATGATACACTAACTACCTCTAGGGTAAATTTTCCCTTCATCTCATTGTCCTTATAACTTACATTTTGTTTTTAATTTTTATATACACATTTCTTTTCTCTTTCAAGTTATTGTTCCTTAGCATGCCATTTCCAACCTCAGTTAATCATCTTTCCTTCATTTTGGACTATTGCCATTTAAATGTTTACAGACCGTTATCATAACTTCTTTTCCTTAAGCTCTAACCATGAAGTACCCTTAGCCTCTCACAAAATAGATCACACCTTGTAATACTTGTTTCTGTCATCGTTTCCTGGAGTGTCTCTGAGACACGTGCTGCGCATACTGAACATAATAGCAGACAAATTTATTTACAAAAAAGTAATGTAACACAAAAAACTGAATAGATTGACTTCTCCAAGTAGCACAGAATTTGGTTCATGATAAGAAGTAGAACACCTCATCAACCATTAGCAATATGCTAATCCAAATCTTAATTCATTTCTCTTTGTTTTCATGAATAGGTCTGCTACTTGTGCAACATCCTTAAATTGAAACCTCATGTCCAATATGTTATCTCTCACCCCAAATCTATTCCACATTACTGTTCTTCCTATAGAATGTTCCTTTGATTTTATGCCAGATAGTATTTTTCTCCATGTATATTATTTTACATTTGCCCACATTAAATTGCATTCATTTTAATGCTTTCTAAGCTCCTCTGATGTTTGCTATTTCCAGTCCTTCCTATTTTGGCATCATCTCTAAATATATTTATTGTACAATTTCCTTTCTCTTTAAGATCAATAGGGTAAAATCATTATTTTAATGTCCTGATTTTCAAGGAGGCTGAGCACCTCTCTCTTCTGCAGGCTCCATTTGTATCTCTGTACAGAACTGAGCAAGTAAAATTACTTTTCTCAGCGTCATGCTAGAAAAAGATTGAAAAAATATACCTTCTGGATCAACTTAAACCTAAATTATTTCTTTCCTTTCTAAAATGCACACTGAAAAACATTCATTTTGGATCAACCAAAAGGTTTCTATTAATCTGAAGAAAAAACATTTTGTTTCACTTTCCTTTAAAGAAAATTTATTTCCCTGAAAAATTAAAAATAGATACATTTTGAATTAAAATATTATATTAAAAAATAAGCTATTTTATTCTTTATAAAGCTTTAAATGGAATAATCTTTTTCATTTTTTGCTTAAGCAGGTCTCATGAACTTGACATGAATTTTTAATTAGTTTTATTTATTTTAACCTGTCAAAAACTAAGGATGATACAATGTGAGTTCAAAAAACTGGATGTTAATAAATTCCAGAATGGATAGCTAAAAAATTAACTATAGGAGTCTCCACTTCTAGCTGCTCTTCCAGGAGGTAGGTCACATGCTTGTCTCTGCTGGAAGCTTCTCTCTCTCCAGGCTGGGCCTCCAAATCCCTGCTTTGGCCAGGTTTCTCTTCCCAGTTCTCGCCTGACACTGACCTGAAAATGGTTTTCTAGCTTTTTATTTTTTTTCCATGGAAAAATAGAATTGGAAAACGATTCTGGTAAGCTCTATTTGCTGTGGAAAACTTGGACTTTACTCCACTGCTGTTGCTGTTGGTATACAGAATTTTCCCATTGCACCATGGATCCCAGGGACATTGTGCTTCAGGACAGGCAGAATTTTCTGCCCCCATTACCCATGGGTGCACCCATTACATTAGCTTTCTAATAGCTGGTGTATGGGGCAAATTTTTGGAACTGTCATCTTTGGATCAATATCCAGCAACATGAGAATCCCATGGCATGTTTGAACAGGAAGGAATGAAGTTTTTACCTGAATGCAGTTCATCAACACCAAAAAAAATAGGTTGAAGTGCTTAATTTTCTCCTACCTTTATTAATGTAAGTGTTCCTTTTAACTGCCATAAGATAATAAATTAAGAATGGACCTAAATATTTGTCAATAAAGCATACTAGTTTCTATCTGATTCAAAACTCATGAAGCAGAGAAATGTTAAAACCAGCTTTTAGTTTAGCAGAGAAAGAGAATAATCAAGACTCTCAGGCAGAAAAATCTTTAGGCTCCCTTTAACATACAGGTGAAAGCTGAATCACAATTGATAGGTCATTTGTGTAAAGATATTTTGGACAATGGTTACATGGTGGAATATTCAGCTTAAGCACTATCCCCACTCTCCTACCTACAATTAAAACATTATGCCCTTAACTTCCATGACAAGATGGGTTTTCAAAGACCTCTCATGGGAATCAAAACAGTAATTACCTGTTCATCAGGCTCGAGAAGTATGAGCTCTCATTTTTATATAGAGCTCATTAAAATAGATTTGGAAGATAAATGCAAATATATGAAGAGGTGGGAAGAATCCCTAGGTAGAGAGATTTCATTCAAACACTGGTCTGTAATTTGGCACAGAGCAACTATTACTTCCATAACTATTATTAAAAGAAAGTCAGGATAAAATGTTAGCTAAAGTTGTCTCTGACATGCACTACAAAAATACATAATTTTTTTTCTGAATCTGACAATAGGATGAAGAGAAGAATAAAAGGGTTTTTCCTGTGTTTGGTAAGAATGGCCTTATAACCCAACCGATGACCCTGTGTCAACACTGAATTCTGAAGTCATGGATCTGTTGGAGTTAGAATCCCTCATTCAACTCTCTGTTGAATTTCAAACATTCAGTGAGACACTGTGTGTTGAAGTAAATATTTTGAGTCCATTTCATTGACTAGATCTTCTGGACTATCTTCATGCATCTAGGCTGTGATGCATGACTATTAGAGGATAGAGGCAAGTCACAAGTGTGAGACACCAGTGTTCATCTGCATCAATGCAGACACTTTGGCCCCTTGTTTAATAGATATATTGCCCATTCCCTGATGCTGGAACAGGATTATAGTTGGTTGTATATTTTCTAGTGTTCTGTTCAGAGTGGCTTTAAATTTCTTGTGCACTGAGGCTGCCTTTTTCTCTACCTTTAAAAGATATTTTTACTTCTACTAAATGTCTTGCTGTTGAGAAGTCAGTAGCTTGTAAATAATAATAATAAGGAGTCTTAATTATGGACAGAATTTAATTTCTGAACTCTATAAATGGGTTTCAAAATCTGAAAAGGTCAGTATTTAGCAATTAGATCTATCTTGAATAATCCTAAATTATTATCCCCAGTTATATGAGGTTATTAATATAAAAGAACTATTTCTACTGAAGTCAATGGCAAAATTCTTTTTGTTTTAACAAAAAGTTTTGCAGAATTTAAGGTCGAAGACATGACAATCAACAAAAGTGCCATCTAACTTTTACACTATACCCTGATTTCTGTGTAAGATACTATGCATTTGGGATATGCCCCTTTTTGTTTTGAAGATTGCAAATAGTTCCACAGCTTAATAAACATAACTTTTAATAGGTACTTCCAATTGAAGTTTATATAACAAAATCTTCAAACTACTCCTAGCATGCCTTTCTGTGTTGGACTAAAATATTTTCTATTATTAGGAATATTTTCTTCATGCTGTTGCTTGAAGATTATAATTTAGTAATGTGTTACATTTTATCTTCACTAAGAAAAGAGATTGATTTTTATTCTGACTACAACAGATGCAGGTATATTTAACAATCAAACCTATAATACTATCATCAAACCAGATGAAGATGGAGTGTTTTCCACACAACCACATTCCACTATATTATGCTATCACCTTCAGTTCTTCACTGGTTGCATCTCCTTATTACCATTACTTAATTCAGGATTCATGTCAGCAGCATAGACTAGAGCCATGTAGACTTTTCTTTTTAAGATGTTGGCAAAATACTATTTTTCCAAGGTTTGTTAAATGCCAACACTATTATCTTGTGGAGTTTCTTAGACAATGTCTTAGACAATGTCCTCTCTGTTACTAATGGATATTATTTTTCTTTTCTATGAAATACAAAAGTTATCATATTTCCAGAAAATAAATATTCGTTGAATTCTTCTTCCTCTTCTGCAGACTCATAATTTTACATTTGTTGCATAGTAGGCATCTGTCATCGCTAGGTACTTTTTTCTCCTATATTACAAAACCAGCAGTAATATTTTTATGAACACTGTGAGACATTATGCTTTTTGTGATTTCAGTTATTTGCATTCTGCTGTTTTTGATTTTTATCCACTATAATCAATGTCTCATTTCCCCTCATTATTTAATTATTTAAAAGTCTTTTGACTCCTGATAGACACAGTTTTCAGTTTTGAAACCAAGTATCTACTTTGTTCCATTGCTAAGCTCCTTCCTTCCTTCCTTCCTTCCTTCCTTCCTTCCTTCCTTCCTTCCTTCCTTCCTTCCTTCCTTCCTTCCTTCCTTCCTTCCTTCCTTCCTTCCTTCCTTCCCCTTCCTTCCTTCCTTCCTTCCTTCCTTCCTTCCTTCCTTCCTTCCTTCCTTCCTTCCTTCCTTCCTTCCTTCCTTCCTTCCTTCTTTCCTTCCTTCCTTCCTTCCTTCCTTCCTTCCTTCCTTCCTTCCTTCCTTCCTTCCTTCCTTCCTTCCTTCCTTCCTTCCTTCCTTCCTTCCTTCCTTCCTTCCTTCCTTCCTTCCACCTATCTTTAAACACTCCATTCCTCTCAAATCTGCTCAAAGCTGGTTTTAACTGCATATGTGTGTGTGTCTCCTGCACCAGGGGTCAGCCACCCTCAGTGATAAATGTGAGTGATAAATGGAGAGGTTTAGAGTGTCACACAGCAGGGTTGGTTCAGCACCATAAACGATGAGCCAAGAGATCTGGAGAAAGGTAGTTTTCTAGTTCTTAGCTCCTACTGAGTTCTGAAAAACCAGCAAGAGCTGGGAGCCTCTAACTCAGAGACAAGACAAGATGGAAAGAAAAATGCAACCTGGTATATCACTGAGATGCTGTTTGACTACAGAATGAAACTATAGCTTGTTTGCACATAAATAGAAAGTTATACTGTGCCTACTAATACATTGATAAGTGTTGGTAAATCATTCTTTATGCATAAGATTAAAGTTACTTCTTGAACTTTTTTGAATTTCTTTAAATACTTCTATTAGAAGGTTGTCCAAGGTTTTCAGAAGTCCAAGGATATTTCAGTGGGTAGAATTTCCTGCACATTACTCCTGATTAACATCCTCACAATGCAATTTTTCTATCTAGCCATCTCAGATAGATTTTTAAAGAGCTGTTCATCCTCTTCCTAAATTCAATCTTGTAGCCTGCTGCTAAATTCTGCATCACTACTCCATCTCAAGATTTATCATTTAATATGTTGATCAATAAGCATTGCAAATATTCTTTTTTACTTTGTAAAAAATTTTAGACCAGATAATGCTATCTTTTTTATACATCATCCACTGCTTTTCCTGTAGTATCCCTCTCTTTCCTAACAGTTCACAGCCAGTGATTTTAAAATTCCAGTGATATGAATCATTCAATTGGATGTGGTATTAATCATATATAATTGCTCTGTATAAATTAGTGTATCTAACACATTTTGTTTATGACTCAGACTAGCATTGGCAATTAGGCAACTAAATATTTTAATTTTTTTTTTTTGTCTCTTGGTGCCTTAATTCTTTACACACATTCTGTTTTGAATGAAAGTTGCATGTCTGAGCATATACACTGTGTTCTAGCCGTGGGCAACATCACTTTAGATGCAAACCTAAAGCCTTCCCAGCTACTTCAGCTGTTTTGTCACCACATGGAAGATCCCGAGTGTATGTGTCTGTATGCAGTCTATTGGACAGGCTTCCATTATTACTCAGCTGTTTTTTAGCATGTTATTTTTAGAAGTTGGTTTAAATGTTATGATAATGATATTAAAGAATTTTCATTAATTTAAAATTTGGGGTTTTCTTCTCTTTATCAAGAACAAGTGTTGTAGAAGTTGTGAAAGCTCTATTATGTTCCGTTGGTCAACATACAATTTTTTAGATAATTTAAATTTCTATACAAACAAAGCACTAATTAAGAGTTTGGGTGTGAGATAGTGAAAAGGGAAAACAGAAATTTAATAGCAAAAGACAACAATGGACTTGGCTCTTGACAGGTTGAGAGAGATACTTTGAGTTTTAGTATATTACAAGTACAGCATAAATATGCTGAAACATGCTCAAACATAACTATAGATGAACATACAGAGCTTTTTAGCTTCCAGGCTGCCAGCATTCTCAGTAGTTGGCTCCATCTTAACACAGCTTTACATTGTTAAAGCTTTCCAAGTTTATAAATATCTTGGAATCCATGATGTCCTGCCAATTTCCTTCATTTTTATTCTAGACATCAGTGGTTTCTGGCATAAAATTTGGTGCATGAACTGAGGATCTGTCTACACATATGTAGGTATCCATGCTCTCATACCCTCTACCCTTATACATGCCAGTCATACACACTAAATCTGAGAAGTCCAACCCTCCTGAAAGTGTGGGGAATTGCATTTGTTTTGCAGCTTGGATGTAATTTGCTAGGAATACCTGGACTGGTCACGCGGTCAGTGAACTTTTGTTTGCAGTTATCTGTATCTATGTGTACTGGTCCTTCTGCCTCCTTAATATCTATACATTTTCTCTTTTCACAGAACTTTATAGCCATTTAATTTTCTCCCTGCTTCCAGTTCTTATGAGCACTGCTCAGATCCCCACCCTCTTTGCCAAACCAAAGATTACCCTCGTACGTGCAGTTGGATAACCAGAGGAGTGTACCAAGATTCTTGTTCATTTCTGGAGGTGATATTCATACAAGTATGATTTAGCATGAAAATATTTACTACTACTACTTAGCCACGGAAAAACAGCTGGAGACATTGACGTGCTACTGGACCAAACTATGCTTGCTGAGCATAGATCAAACACTTGTAGCAGCTGTACTACAAAAATGAGGATGCAAATCCAATGTTCAGCAACTTACCTTCATATTCTGGGATATCTCTGTTCAGTGGTACTTGACCACAGTTTTTCCAAGCCATGATGAAGAGCTTAAAATACATCATCACCTGTTCTCTACCCAGCAGCATGACATAAAAAAAGATGCGATAATACTGAAGAGGAATTCCAGGAACAGACTGCACCCATCTCAGTGCAGGCTGATTCACGTCCTCATAAGGCTGGATTTTTTAGAAGATATCTGAGAACATGTAGTTGAGTGAACTCACACAGACAACCACTTGCTGCATCTATAACCACCTAATTTTAAAAGGAAGGTGTTTTCCATGTTATGGTTATGAAAGATGTTTAAAAGTTGAGCGTGTTCAGCTTCAGGCAGAGGCTATGTTATTAATTTTTAAAAATAGGTTGTTATCTTCTCCTTGTCTATCATAAATGAATGCTAAAAAGTGGCCATCAAGCATAGGAAAAGGTTTATGCAGACAAATACTGCGTATTTTAGAAGACAATTTTTGCTGTGTTTAATACTCACAGAATAGCAGGTTTAGCAGGTAAAGAATACAGAATTTTGAGAGAGCAATAATTTTTTTCCAGTGCTACCTACTGCTTGCCAGCAGTTTATAATTCTCCTGAATATTAACTCTGCTGAAGTCCACAGAAATTGCAGTCCACTGCTCATCTTCTCTGCTCTGTCACTCCACTGCAATCCTATGTGGCATTGATAAAATCACTTTTGTGGTACTAAATGCTCACAGTCTAGTTCAGCACTTACTGAGTTTCTCCTTTCTGTGATCATAGACAGGATGTTTTTCAAGCATCCAAACAGGTCCATGCCATCAGCAGGTTCACAAGTTATATATTCACTTCATTCATGGATACACCATTTCACCTCCTGTATTCCTCCTGCATGTATGTTGATACAGGCTTATTTTCTTCTGTTTTTCATTCTGCTCCCATTAATTTCTTAGCGTTTTGGCTAATTAAAAAAAAAAAAAGGAAGAAGAAGCTAGCCCAGGCAAGTTTACATATCAGGAAGAGTGGGTTTGTTTAGACTTAACATTCTTTTTGCTTCAAGACACCAAACTCCATTTTTTCACTAATACTTTCTTTCTTTTAATTCTTTTTTCTTGTATTTGTAGGTGCGTGTTGGAGCAGCCACAAAGGTCAAACGGTGACCTTTCTTTAGAAGATGTCATGATTGCAAAATTCTTGGAAAGAAGAACTAGAGGTATCTCTCTGGGTTGAAGAAGTAGATGGCATGGAATACAGAAAGGCTGATGAAATTATTCACTAGGCAGATACAAATTTAAGAAGGGTTCTGGGCTTTATTTGGATCAAAGAATATACTGAGGTCTAACAGCTTTTAATTTCTGATCTACTTGATCTATTATATTGTTCTGTATCAATTAAAAAAAAATTTCCTTTCCTTAGTAATAACAGGTTTTCAAAAGAATAGACGTGTATAAATGAAGAAATTAAGTTTTATTTTAAAGTGGAAACCTCAAAAGACTCTCTCTATACACAGTTCATAAACAGGTAGTATTGGCATTTGGATAAACTAGTATAAAATTTCTTTCAACAGCTCTTCTTCACAGAAGCAATCTCCAAAAATAAAAGCTTGTAATTACTTGGAACCTAAAATGGATATGGCAAAAAGAAATTCAAGAAAAAAAGAAAAAATAAAGAAAAAAAGAAAAAAACCCCAAAAAACAAAAAGAAAAAAAAAAAAGAAAAAAGAGCAGAGCAGTCAAATGTAATTAATTAAGCATCACATATCTTTCCCATCTATTACTCATCATCATCAACCTGTGTTGACAGGATGTGGGCAAAGACAAGCTATCCTTTGCTTGCCTTGATGCCGTGCAGCAGTGGGTGCAGGGGAACACAGGATAGGTCCAGGCTATGGGGCGCTGTGGGGCGGGCTGCCTGTCCTGGCTCCAGCCCCGACTCATCATCACCACAACCCTCACCCCGTGCTGGCTGCTCCACAGCCAGTCCCAGCCCCACGTAAAGCCTTTGTCACTTTGGCATTGAGCAGGTCATGCTGGTGGCATTGAATTCCCCTATTGATTACACATGCCTTTTCCTGACAATTTTAAGACTCGCCCTATAAGTCCTAAAATGCTATACAATTTTTTGTCATTTCTCTGTCCAATGAGCCAAACCTAAAACTGAGTGAAGTCATTGACTGGGGTAGGTGGTGGTTCATGTCCTAAGATAAAATTACTGATATTTTCTAGGAAAAAAAATCAAACCAAACCAAACCAAATTAACCAACCAACCCACTCCCCAAAACATTAAAATTCTTGTTTGGACATTTATGCTTTAAAAACAGCATCTATCAAAAGCCCCAAGTAAATAACATGGTTGATCTAAATCTGAAGGGTTTGATGAAGTAGATTATATAGAATGTACTTATATTTCAACAATAGCATTTCACTACTGTTTCCAGTATATTTTTAGATTATGAATACTTCCTTCATTTGGAATAATGATTTCATTAGTCTTATTCAATAGTTCTAATTTGCTACCAGTATAAATGTATTAAACATGTCATCAGGTGTTCTAGCATTCCTTTAAAAACTTACATGATATATAATATTATTTCATATATGTATATAAAAGAATAGTTCTTATTATTGTCAGGTTCTAATAATGTTCAGCCACAGATTACTCTGTTTGATGGAAGAGTAAAGACACTTGGATGTCTAATCCTTCATTAGTATTTTCCTTGCTGTAATGAGAAAAGGTGTAAATATTAACACCTCTGATTTTCAAGCATTAGTTTAACCTATCATCCATAAATTCAATTTCATATAGCCAAGGTACTTCAAAATTGAACTATTTTACCCTTAGTGAGTAATACGACTTGAATCTTTGATTTACTCATATTTTGGTGTGTAAGATTTCTGTTTCTGAAATCCAACCTTTTATTTAACCATAAGCTTTTTGATTTTGTTATGATAATTTATAATATTTGAAATGGCATCTTTCAAATTATTCAAAGATAATGGATTAATTTCTGTTATTATTTGTTTGTATAATTTTCTCTTTATGAATTATTTGTTGCAGCCTTTGTATTGTTTTACTGCTTGTAATTGACAGCTTTATAATACCTAAGGGCATATTTGAGGTCTCTTTCTCTTTTCAAACACTCTTCTCTAGCCACAGCAATGGCTGTTTTTCTTTGTTTCTTTGCTGTCTGAGGAAAGCAGATCAGAGGGTGCTACTGAAGGTGGTAGAATATTACATTCTGCTGCAACTAGCAGTTTACTTAAGCTATGTAACTAAGTGTCCTGTAAAAGCAAAATGCAATTGGCCCTGGCAAATTTGATGTTTTCATAAATCATGAGCAAAACTTTTAAGGTTGTGAAAACCTGAAATATTTGTATCCACTTTTTAATTGTTGATGTGCTGATGTCAAGCCACCATGGAGTGTATTTTTAGTAGCTCTCTCCATGACTAGTTATGTGTAGAAATAAGAAGTAAGGGGTATCATTTCTGGCAGAACTGGAGTGAATTAGAAATTCTTTTTTGAGACATTTTAAAATATTCACTTTTTTAACCTCCTTTAAATCTACCTCTTGCTATTTTTGCAAGTGTAGGGATTTAATGCATGATGCCTACATATGTGTACATAATATTCTCTACCTTTTGTCTTTAATATTCCTTCATTTTTAATTATTAAAGATAAGTATTTGAATTATAAATATTCTAGTTATACAGGAATAGGCAAAGCAGGCACATACCCTCAGGCAAAATTCTTCCATTATCCATAATCCTTCTGCCTCCTGCCTCCATTTCTCTACCTCCTATCTTTATGTCGTCTCAAAAAACACAGAGGCATTCTTTTAAACTAACCTTCTCCTCCCCACTTAAACCATAGAAATCCCTTCTCAATATGTATAGGGGCCTATTCCTTGAAGTGGGATGTCATACTTGTCCTAAATATAATAAAGTGCTATCTTCAAGGCATTTCTGCATCCAAAACACTCCCCAGAAACCTGCCTAGTCCTCCCATCTAACCAGCCTGAATGTCACAAATCATAGCACAGAAGCTGCTTTATAGTGAATCATTAACATTGTCAGGAATGAGTTGGCAAGGAAAAAAAAGCTTTCCATTAGAGAACTGAGGGAGAATATACAAATGACAGCATTGTCATTTCTCTTACATTGTTTTATAAAGTGCACAGCTGATTAGGAAGAGATTATTATGGAATATATACGCTGTGTATGCATACATGACAATTCTGTTTTCATCCTCTACTGTTTATAAGTATGTATGTATGTGCTTTAGATTAACTGTCTTACCTTAGGTTTTTGATTTATATGAGTAACAGTTTCATTATATTGAAAGACTGTGCCTCCTTAATAAATATATCTGGAAACTAAGAGGTACACAAATGCAAGATATATGTGGAAGGCGTTTCTAATCTACATAAAGATTAATAAAGATATTCCTAACTCCTGTTAGAAGGCATCTGAAAGGGTCCTTTAGAATAATATCACTTCAGTATAAAGGGACTGTTATCTGATTACAACTTGGAGGTGTGTGACTCAATGTAGATGCTTTCTTGTCAATTTTCCTGTTTGGCACAGCTTGAATGGGATAATATGCACTTATAACATGTAATACAATTAGTTCCCTTTTGAGCATCAAATATTGTAAAGAAAGTCATTTTGATCAATACATGTGATGCTTTTTAATATAAAAACCTAATATATTTGTATTGTAAATTATGTTTTTTCCCCCTCTTTCTATCATAAAAGACAATTGCATGGAATTATACATAGCTTTGTTGTTCATGGAGACAAAAACGTGTCAAACCATCACTGGCAAAAAAAAATGCGTGAGGATATACAGTATACACCTAAAAAAAGGAAGATCGATTTTCAAAGAACAAGTTAATTTGCTTTGACAATGGTGGTAGCTTTCTTTAAATTGTTGTAAGGAGTAATGAAAAGTATGTAAAGCAGAAAATACTCCTCAGAATTTCACAAGCATTCGCACAAATAATTTTAGAATGTGTTCTTTGTCTTAGATGGTCGTTTGCATGGTTAGGTCATGCTGACTACACTGCTCTGATGTAAACCTGGAGTATTTCAGCCATTTCAGCTGAGTTTTGGATTTATCCTCATGCCACTGAGCTCAGGATCTGGCTGTGCATAGTAATTGCTAGCCAAAACCAACAGTTCCCCAAACTTTCAGTCTCCTACTGATATTTAGGTGTGGTTTGAGTGACAGCATTACACAGACAGAGGGAATCTATTTTTTTCTCCTCTCAAATAGGTTGATTGTGCAAGAGCTCCTTCAGACAGAACAATTTGCATGGTATCCATCAACAAACAAACTACTTCCTTCACAGGGCAACTGCCAGGAATATACAGGCTCCACAGTACTGGGAATGACACGATGGCTGAGACAGAGCAGCCTAGCCATGCTAATACTCACGTGGTGCTGCCTCTATAATCACTACAGCTCGTCCCAAAACACATTTAGGGAGCTGGGTGAAAAGGAAACTATTAATTCTACCTCACTGGAGGTGATTTTAAAGAAAGGTAAGACATGAATGCTAACAGCAATCCTAATAAAAAGAATAATACCTAATAAAAATAATCACACAGTGAGTCTTTAGCTCTGAACATTATTCACATCTTCTTCTAGGGAATCTTGAGAGATCTTTGCATATAAAGGCTTGATCCCATGGCTAGTCCACTTCGAGTACTGTTTGAGGTCCTAAGAATTAAGCCTTACAGACAACTGGCGTGAGGTAGCTATTACCTGCTTGTTTCTTACATGAAGCCTTCACCTTTTTCACAGAAGATGAAATTTCTAGAGCCAGAGCTACTAAATACAGGCCTTTTATCTGTCAGTGAGACTTTAAATAGAAATATACCAGAAAAGGAATGGAGAGAGGACAAGATCCCAAAATCCATCAATTCTCTAAGGCATGCCTCTAAGTAAGAGAGGCACAAGGAAGAGTTCCATCTTAAGCAGGCAGTAAGATTTTCCCTGCACTGGTACAATATTTTCTTGATCAAGAAAAAGAAAAAAGGAGAAAGAAAGAAACCAGTGTGATTTACTGACAATTTATAGAGAATTCTGCCTGATAGGTAAAAAAATGCATGCAAGTATGTTTTTTATATAGGTACATCATCAAGTATAAATTATTTAATCACTGATAAAATAAAAAACTGAAATAATTGTTGCATCAATTAGAGAAAATATAGATTTTTCTGTATAGCTTGACATTGCTAACATGTTACTGTTTTCTGTGTGCTCCCAGAGGAAAGCATAAAATACTTCCCTCCAGGAAACCAGGGTAGGTGTTTTTTGTTTGATTTTGTTTTGTTTTTTCCTTTGAGAATGGTCCTGAGTACAAGGTGAATTCTGTCCAAAGGCTATGCAGATACACAGTGAATGCAGGCAGGTTATCAGGAATATAAGAAAGCTGAGTATTAGAGTTCAATTCTTGGTTAATTCCTCAAAGCCCAACCCAGAAAGGGTCAAACACCATCAGCTCTCACTCAAAGACACTGTGCATGTTAAATAAAATAACCTGCACTGGTTTTCATTTTGTTTATCAGAACATACTATCAGTAGCAGCTACCTAAACCTTCAAAACAAATTTTGAAGGAAATAACAGTCAAGGAAGTGTGATGTAACTACACCCCTCAATAATTCAGTACCAATTAAAAATGCAGGACTGAGACTTGGGATTTCATTGACAAATGTAAAATATTTTCCAGCTATCACATAACACATGGAAAGAACAACCATCCATACCCACATCTTCATGCTTACACATTCCCCTCCCCTTTAGCATCAGTGAAGAAGAGGAACACAACAAAAGTAAATGACAGATGTCAGTAGAAAGAAGGAAAATGTTGTTAAACACATGCAAACATATGGCTCAAGAATACCCTGGGTAAGTATACCCAGTGACTAGTGTCAGACAAACCCTGGCTAACGTGTAAGAGCCACCAGCAGCACACTAGTGTAAGAAGGCAAGAGACAGAACAAAAGAGAATGCTGTCAAAAGGCTTGCCTTCTGTCTGGACTGCCTGTCTGTACAGCCAATCCAGCACCAGAACAGCAGAACCCATGCACATGAGACTGCCTTTACTGAGGCACCTGGCAGTGACATGAAAGCACTTCCCTGCACATCAGTTACCCAGAAGTGGAAGGTCTGAACGAAGCTGAAACTGGAGAACAACTCAAAAGTGGATTTAGAATTTAAAAGTAGGGAGAAATGCTGGATGGAGATGCAGACTTGAACAGAGGAGACTGGTATGGGCAGGGATAAGAAGGGACAGGGAAAGGAACAAAGATGCATCTGTTCCCCTTCCTATCTGTTACATTCTCTCTTTTTAGAATGCAAATTCTTCAGTAAAGTAGAGATCATTCCTGCCTTTGCTCTTGTATTGTGCCTAGCACTGTATTGTATGCAATATAGCTCAAGCAGACAGCAGATGCAGCTTATACTTTGTCAAAGAACCATTTATGATGCAATTACAGGTTTTGCTAGGAAAACTTTTAATGAATCATTTTACTCTGATATGCTGAAATCTACTATTTTAAAAAGTGAAAATATTTGGTTTATTAAGATAATGTTAATTACAACAGTCATAGATTTTTAATCTATTCATATTGATCTTTTCTTGTTTTGAGATGTGAGTATTATAATTTCAGAATTTTCCATTAGGAGAATTCCATTTTTCTTCAGAAAAGATATGTCTTTGAAACTCTTCTTTCTAAAATGCCTAGCTTATTTTTTAACTACTTTAATGCCTTCATGCATAGGCTGACAGGTGATAGAAGTATTCTTTATTTGGTACTTATTCAGTGGGGCTTTATGGGAAGATGATATAGGAGATGCCATTCAAAGCCATATCATACCACCCATTTGCCAGTTAAAGGTTACCTGCCACATGGAAAAGTAATCTGAACCCAATCATAGTGTATTTTGAGTACTCTGTGCTGTGCAATAAATAGAAATTCTTGTTTATGGAAACAAAGGACAAATACCTCTCTATATTTTACATGACAAGAAACAAGACTCCTCCCATGCCCCTTATCTCCCTAAGGGTGAGGCCGACCTAAAACATCACCAGTATATTTTTGCAAGGAACTTGCCAACTTATTGTCAAAGAGAATTAGTGCAAAGAAATATGAGCCTTTGCCACTAAGAATGAAAGACAAATAGAAGAACTGGAGAAAAGAAAACAAAACACCAAAAAGCACAAGAAAATTTCATAGTTTCTTTTAGTTACTGTTTTCTCCCTTTATCTAAGAGAATTAATTCCTTCTCAGTTACTTTTGTAAAATTTGGTAGTTCTGCTTTTCAAAGTCTGCTACCACTTCATTCTAATTTAATTTTAGGTGATTTTCCCTCATTTGAGTTCCATTTTCTGTTTCAAATTTAAATTATTCTCATTATATAAACCCCCTTCTTCTCCAGAATTTAACATCCTACATAAAAGCTCTAACCCCTATTTAGTCATTTAAATAAGTATCATGAATTAAAAAATATTGCTGATAATAAAGCTGAGCTCCCTGAAATCATATAGAGGTGTAAAGTGCTTAATGATTTTGTAGAAGTAAACAAAAGTATAGTAATTGTCATAATGCACAAAAATAAACAAATAGATTTCTTGGAATGTATTAAGTATATATAGGAACAGGTGATCAATTCATCATGACTTTGTACTTATCTATTATCTATATCCTCTCTTGGGGTGTCATTTCCAGTCATTCCATCTTGCTAGTCTCTGGTGCCTGTTTGTTGAACTTCCAAGTAAAAGCTGTTGTAACCAGGCAAATTCGTTTTCTCTATAAAATGTCAGGATTCTCTTAGAGTTGTAAGAGGGCGTTTGAACCTCTAGTCGCCATTGAAATATGATGTGCTTGTGTAGATATCACTAATTACATCATTAGTACACTGAAGAGTAGTCATTCAGAGTGAAAAATAAACAAGAGACGGGCAGAAGAATCTAGAATCATACACTTTCCTTTTGATCCCAGGGTGACCATTTCAGAAAAAACAGGAGACAAACACTGTCTGCTACTTCTTTCTATTTTTCCCCCATAGGAACCATGAAACAGAGCAAAGTAGGCCAGAAAATCTGGCCTGTGGCATGTTGCTGTCTCAGTCAGATATCATATCCATGTCTAGTCCCTTCATTACCTCATTCCTCCTACATCAAGAAGAAGCCAATGTAAATTGCTAAATGAAGAAACTATGTGGTCTTTCAAGTTAAACAAAACCCCTTGCATCAGCCATTCAACCACCAGCATACATTCTCGTGTCAAACAAAGCATTTTGATGAACCTCCTACCAAATTTAAAATGCAACAAAGATTAGTAAAGTCCATAAAGTTGCCATTTAGGTAAGTTCCTTTTTTAGTTTTACACTAGTTGCTTTATTATTTGCAAAAAAATCTCATCTTAGATGCATCATCTATATTCCAGTAAAGTCCTGCTTTTTACCCAATTTTCCAGCTGGATTGATCAAGGCAAAAGGAGGTCAAGTGACTTGCCAAGGTCAGATGGCAATCCAGTGCTTTACCAAGGATTAGAATTTAGGAACCTCCTGATTAATAGAACAAATAACCTCCATGCACCAAACCCCCATGGGATGGGCAAGTCACAGAACTGGGTAGGATTAACCAGAAAGGACTTGTCCGCTTGGGTAAGCAAAATATACCCTGCACAGAAGAAATACAAACATTTTCAAGTTGCTGAGGCATAATCCTAGGAACAATTTACATCTGTGTGCTTTTGTAATTTGTAGAGGTTTTTAAGAGACCAGTAAGGCACAAGGTTAATATTTGAAGCCGTACCATTAAATAGTATGCACCCATCTTTATTTTAAAAATATAGAATAACCCATCTCAATACACTATTATTTTAATTATTTAAAGAGGCTCAGCCACTTGCACTGCAGATTTGCACCACGGAAAGCCCTGTCTCCTAACAAAAGGGCACATGCTCAGAACAGCAAGCAAACAAACATTCCAGACGTGCCTTATGTTGTCTTAAACAAACCTTACTAGTTACAGAGCAAAAATGGAAACTGTCTGTTTTGATTTAAATCTGTCCCTAAGCAATTTCCATGAGTTAACACAGCAGAAGCACAAGTACGGGAACAAATAAACAAACAAACAAAGAAACTTGAGCTTGCTTCTAACAACTGAACTGCCATCAGTTTCCAAAATGCAATCATAGAGCTGTCCATTCTTGCACCACAATTAAAAGCATCTCACAATGGAGGCGAACTGCTCCACCCCAGCCATGGGAGAGTGTGTTGAAATGCTAATTGCACACAAAACTTCAGTGGTACTGGTGATTAATATACTTATTGTTATTGTTAAAATTGGAATGACAAAGGGTATAATATAGCAGTGCTTTTGTGTCCTCTGGCTGTTCAAAAGTGTCTCCTTGCACTTTCTTTGGGTGCCAGAATTACTCAACTTCATTTTACGGTTTTCACTTGCATTGAATAGACAGGAGACGTGGAAGAACAGCTATTGGAGTATTTTAAATAAAGCAAAATAGGTAAGAATGTTTTTTTTGTTTAGGAAACCTGTGGTGGGGAGGACAGAGGGAACTAGTAGGATAGGTTCTCCTAGGTGAAAAATGAATGGAAGAAGACCCGGACTTCATTCTAATTGACAGGGTCCTGATTTGTTACTCTTTCAACTTTACTCAAGTCATAATTCCTTATTTACTCCTATAAACTACTGAGATTTCCTGTACAACCCACCAAAAAGATTTTATGTATGCTTAACAAGAGAAACACAAAATTGGCTCTTACTAGCTGCAGTTATATGCTCAGCTTTAAATATTTACTGAAAACATTTCTCTGAATAAGGGGAAGATATTTTGCATCTTGCAGAATCCAGCTTTTAGAGTCTAACAGCTACAGAATGATTTTCAAGGGAGAGATGGATGCCATGTGCTCTATGAAGCAAGTCCCTTGTTAATTTCTGTGAGACTCATGAGAAAAACAACTGGAGTCAATATTGACAGATTCTTGCTGTATGGCTAGGATGGGACTGTTTATAATCCTGACCCATTAGTGATGTCCCCATAACTAACATAACTATGTGGTGACTAGAATATCTAGTCTAAGTTAGTCTAACATCACTACAGTGTCTAATGTACTTAGTGTTACTGCAGCAGTAAGTAGCCTACTTATGTACTCCCATGCCTTACATAGCATAAACCACTAATTATAATAAATATTTAACCCAAAAGAGGCTGCAGCAGATCATAACCCACTTTGGGAGTGATACTTAAAAAGAAGATGCTCATCTTCTCTGTCAGGAGACTATAGGTTGCTCACCTCGGCTTCAAATATCTTGTCTCCATTGTCCATCATGTACATGGTTGACATAAAAATTATTAATGTACTTTAAAACCAAACAAGTAACTAAATAAACAAAAATGCCTCTAACATGCCCTTGACACAGTGATTATATGGCTTCTGCAGCTAAGATTTTGTGATTTTTAAATATCAAACAACTAAGAGAATGAAGGCAAGGAACATTAAAGCAGGGCTACAAGCTATTTCTATTAGTCAACTGGATGCACATGTGTGGAGGAGGAGGAAAAGAAGGAGAAAGACAGCAAAGAGGAAGAGCTCCTGAAGATCCAGGAAGCTGGATTCTGAACCACAGCTCAAAGGAACAGCAGCAATACTGAAGAGAGCCTTCTGAAATAGAGCCTCCTGAAATTAACCTTGAGCAGGTAATTTGAAAACAACTTGTGATTTTAAAAGCTGATTCAATCAAGCAAGTACTAAAGAGCACAGCACAGGTATGTCACAGCAGGTATTATTAATTTGTGTAAGTCAGGATCTACTCCAAAGTTCACTAACTCACCTCACAGAGATGTTGAGAGAGAATTCGATTTATTTTAATGACTTATTTTTTTACTTCTTCAGGCTACAGAATAAAAATGATGCAAAGAGCACAATAAAAATATCATTTTTTTCCCTCTGGGACTGTTAAACAGCAGTTTGGCTTTACAATTTTTAAAAATGTGTACTACCAAAAGAGATATTCATTTGTAAACAACTTTGTGAAAGCGATTTTCCTTCTTAGGATATTGTCCTACAGAATGATGCATAGAAACATGTCTTGCTCAAGGGAAGAGTAAACAAGAAATTCAGTTCAAGAGTGACAGAGAAGGAAATTGTTACCTAAGTAGTGATTCCTAGTGCCTTTTTGTATCATCACCGTGGGATTGGCAGATATAGCATGGGATTTATAGAAGACTTGTCTTTCTGGAAAGACATGTAGAATAAACTATGGCATCTAAAGCACGAATAAATACCTACACTACGTGTATGTACTTCACAAAAGTAACTATACAAAAAGTATTGTAAAAGGTGAAAATTCTTTCAAATGTCCTTAATACTTTTTAAGAGAGAGATTTTCATCAGCATCATAGCCTCTGTGTTAAATTTTTTGCAACATACCCTGCCTTGAAAAATCATCTGGGTCTGAAAAGCGCTATCTGTTGGTCTTCTGTTTGAGGGTTTTATGGAAATAAAGGAAGATGTATATGGTCCCTTAGATGTCTTTCTAGTTGTCCATCTTCATTCCCTAATAAGCATGCCTTAGACTTAATGTGTTTGTACCTTAGAAACAAACAGAACTACAGCTTTAAATGACATAAGAAATTGAGCTCTCCACACACTAGTAAATTAAAATCCAGTGGTCTACTTAGAATTACATAGGTCTGTTGCATTAAAAACCTAAGTCAGACCTAAATACAACGTGCAACAATAGATGCTCCTGTCTCTCAAAACACCCATGCTCTTTTCTTACCTGAAAAATACTTCATTTGTGTATCTTCCACACAAACAGAAACTGCACTTCTTGGCCCACACATGGGTGTACATTTGCAGAGGATGTGGCTGTCTGCTGGCAGGGTGGTGAGGGCTGCCTGGTTTTGTAGTTGTGGTTCTACCACTGGATGTGGCAGTGAGTGTGTGGTGCCTTGGCTGGTACCCAAGGCAAGCCTACAGCTTCCTTGGTTTCTCTGCTAAAACTGTGCTCACTTAACACAGTAGATTTTTCAATCAATGCATTTTTGTGGTTGTTGTTGTTGTAAATAGATACTAATTTGGCAAAGTGTAAATTTGGCATTATAAATTTACCAAATTTGCTCGCAAAATCTGAGCCTGATTCTGCTGACCTGTCTTTGGTTCAGGGTGAAGACTGGGAAAGAGACTCCCCAGTTCCAGTCGGCCTCCAGGCTCCATGGTTCAAATTTGGTGGGCAGGACTGTGGGATTGCAGCACTGGGACTGGTAAAATTGCTGCCCTCAGATTTCTCTGGGGGTGCAGCACCCAGGGTCAGCCTAGAAATGCAGCACATCAGAGGTGATCCCAAAGGTCCTCAGGTTATCAGTGTATATGCACAAAGCAAAACAGCTGCATACATGCATAGCAACTGCTATAAAAAAAAAGTCCACGAAAACCACACTAGGTATGCATACAGATTATGATTTTAAAATATTTAGTACAAATAAATTCAAAAATAAGTGAGAGATTCAAAAGTCACGCCAAGACCTTTATAGACCTACAAAAGAAAAAGTCGTGCTGGTTTCAAGGTACTTACTTTAGTGACATAACTAACGTTTTTAGCATTTGAATACAAGCAGGATTAAATAAGAGTGGACTAAAGAAGAAGTGTGAAGACTTGTCCCTTAATATAGATACATCTTTTTAAAATATCCTGAACAGTCAGAGAGAACGAGTTCTCCTTTTTTTGAGAGCCCAAACATCAAAGGCTGGAAGAATGGCTTTGGCTTTTACTTTCTTGACATGCGTAGGTTTCTCTCAGACTCTGGCTGTTATTTTAACTGTACATTCCAGTTGATTTAGCAAATTAAGTTCATTTTAGTTACTGAAATAAAAAGTCAAGATGTATAGACAATGATAAATGTGAGCCATGAGATATTCTGTAAATATCTCAGACAGTAGAAGAACTTAATAAAAGCTGTGTTTTCTTTTCCATACAATTATGAGAAAAACTTTAAAAAAAGTTGTTTGTTGGGGGGATTGTCTTATTAGTGTTTATTAATGCATAATTAATCAACAGCATGTGTTTTAGTCAAATCACCCTTCCATTTTTCTTGTCAATGTCTGAGTTATTTCATACCTAGAAACAAACAATTAGATTATTTAGGAGTTGTATTTCCTTAGATTTTTGTCAGTAGATTTCAGTTGCTGCTGTACATCACCTTTCCTCTCACTGTGATGTGATTATTGCTGTCATATGTATTCCTATGTTGAACAATGTATATCCTATATCTTGTAATTTGCATTTCTTATTTCACAGTGCTTTGCCTGACTTCGACTTCAGGAAAATGTATTTATTGTACTTTTTATATACGGTGGTTTAGGGATCAAGGCAGACTGTATCCACCAGGTAAGAGGTCAGTCAGACAGCAGTAGCTCTTAATCTGGCACACAAGAGGGGTTGAAGAATTACTGTCAATAGTAGCTACACTGCTGCAATTTACTATACAGTCCAAGAATTCAGAAGGTTCCTTTCATGGCAAATGTATCCCTAAAGGCCTTACAGAATTAAATAATATGATTCCACACATAAATGGTGACAAAAACAACCTTAGATGATTAGTCAGCAAGCTGAGATTTGAAAGGAAGAGCTGGTACAGAAAAACTACTCCATGGGACAGTTACACCAAAGGGGAAGACCCTCTCACACAGACAGAAACCACCTAAAGAGATTAGTGGAAAAGTGGCAATGGTAAATGGTAATGCTGAAGGAGCAGTACAGATGCAATATTTTCAGATCCTTGTAGAAACCTTGATTTATGTTTTGCCAGTAGAACTTACAACATATGCATCTTCCAGTGGATATGTTGCTACTGTTCATCTGTGCAAGCTCACCTCCTGATGATGGTGTGCATATCATAGTGCCATCAAATGGCACCATTTCATTCTTCAGATGCCATGATACTGCAAATATGGAATCCCTGCCCCACTTTAAAGTTTTGCTATTCCAAACAGCAGCTTTTGATAATGTTGTGTCACCTTTTGGATTTCTGCTTCTGGCGACATGTACAGGGCTTTTGATGAGACTTATGGCTGCTGGACCATCTCAAATAAACTGAGTTTGATCTAATCCCTTTTGTTTTGATTACCTGTCTAAAAGCAGTTTAGCCATGCTGTGGTCTGTGTGCGTGTCCATGCTGTAAACTCAAGCACATTCCAAAAGGTCAGTTTGGCTTCCCTATGTTTGTCATGTAAAGCTATTGCAAGGCAATTCAAGATATGGTGTGGAGAACTCGAATGGGAAAGCACAGCTGGGGCTATGGCTAGTCTGTTTCTGCTTGTGCTTGTATTAGGGAGTGGAACAACCCCATGTTATTTGTCCTGACATGTTCCAATTTTGTCTCATGTTTTATACACACAAATATAATCAATACACAGTAAATCTGGATTCAAAGCTCATCATAAATTGTGGACTAATTGCATTCCTTTTGACCAGGAGCTCCACCTTTGGCATTGGTGTATTTATGTTCATTCAGAAAATCTCTAGATCAACATTTTGTGGAGAAAAAGAAAATTCCTGTCCACAATGATGGACAAGAGATAAATTGATTATGGCACCTTTCCTTTGTGAATATCTTCATGTTATCTTGAAAGATTTAAAAGCACCCGCGGGGCTTTTATTTACAGTACAGTGGTTGATAGTGACTCTGGAGCAAAGATTTGTCAATAGCCAAAGAGCAGCAGAACTGCAACGATGGTACTTCCTTCATTTGTGATGTTCTGACTCTATATCAGCCCACACTGAAGAAATTCCCATCAAGGGAGGCTTGCCCAGTTTCTGGTCCTTTGGTACCAGATGATGTGAAAAAGCTGGATCAGAAGAGATAAACTGATATATTTGTAAATGAAAAAGCAACATTGCCAGGCCTGGTTATTTATGTGAAAGGGACTATGATTTATGGTAGGTGGACTCAGCAGCTGCCTGCAGCCAAGTTAGTTTGATGCTTCCCTTCACACTACCACGTTTTCACTTGTTTAGAACTGTGTCAAAACATTGATGGGTTGGTGTAAACTTTTCCTTGAAGAATTGTTTCTTTCAGGTTCACTCCCCCTGCACTGAAGAGTTGCAAGACCAGCTTGGTTGTTTCTAAGTTTGAGACAAAATTGTTTCAGCATGTTTGAAAAAAATAACCTACATTTAGCTGGGAATTAGGGGAATAATGACTTGAAAAAATGCTGGAGAGTATGAGAGAAAGGGTGTTGGTGTGTAGAGAGGATAAACTGACATAAAATGTGTAGAGCTGAAAGCCAGGCATCTGGAGGTAATGACACGTAGGGTGATGATACTGAGATGATGAACAAGGGGAACACAAAGGTCTGGCACACTGACAAACAGGAGGAAATACAGCCCAAATTGGAGATTTGGCTTGGTAGAGAGGCAGAAAGATCTGAGCCCCAAAGCACTTTGTCTTCCAAAATGTAAAACTGAATCTAGAATTCCTGAGCCTTACCAGATTTCTGCTCTCAGCAGATACTTGTTGAACAATAATCAAGGCATCTGCCAGGTCACTTACTAGCATAGAAGTGGCTTAGAGAATCACACAGAGACTCTCACTGGTAATGTCTCATGGTGCCCCGTTGCACTGGTAGGTGATGAGACAGATGAGTAGGTTGAAAGCTGGCTTTCTGGTTGGAAACCAGTGTTGATGTCAATATGATGTCACATGACAAAAAAAAAAAAAGGTGTTTTACATTGCATTACAAGAAAAAGTAAATAGAAGCCACACAAAAATCAGCCTTGTAAAGCCAGGCACTCAAAAGTTAGGAAATGCCCGAGATTAGTTGTGCAATCTTAGTTGATGAAATAAGCTTCTGCCTAATGATAGAGCTCTTAAGGCCACAGTTTGCCACTATACTCACATGAGATTGCATCCCATGCAATGTTCTAGCTTGCTTGACTCCCAAAGAAGGGATGTGCATAGGTGTCCAATAGGTAAAGATTCCCTGAAAATGCCCCAAAGACAGTTCTTTATATAATATATAAAAAAGAATGCAGTAAAAGATATTGGTTTTTCCCAGCACTCCTTGATGGACTCTAAAGAATCAGAGAAACTTGGAGTGCCCGATGGCCCCACTCTAGGGAGGCTGAGATTTATATTCTTAAGGACCTTCTTCAGAATGGCTCTTTGACTACACAGGCTGTGTGGTGAATGACACAATGAAATGCTAAAGAAAAAAAGAAGATTATTTTAAAAATCAGGCAACTGATCCAGAGAACATAGTCCTCTTTTTTTCTGTCCTGGATTCTTCAGATCCAGGACACTGACTGTATCAATTCACTCAGGTTTTAAACAGTTTCTTCCTTCTTGTGTTTTTCTCATTGGTGACATTAAGTCTGGAACGCTGATGCTGGACTAGAGACAACGTGCAATAATAGTGCTGCAAGATAAGTGAAAGGGAACAGCAATTCTGAGAGCATGAAGGGATAGGGACACTCCACGCCATACGTTCCAAAACATTAAGTTGTAGATGTCTCAAATTGGGCATTCACGCTAAGGCATTTTTTTCATTTTTAGCCTTTGTGCTTTATTTTTCTTTGTGTTGTGAAGCAGCTCATATGGAAATACATTCTTTTCTAGCAGAGATTTTGTAGAAGATAGTAAATATTTGTGATGATGCAGTTATAGAAAATCATTATAAACATAGTAAGTCTTTCTTCATATCTGGGTCTGAGTAGTGTGCAGTAAATAAGGCCTGAAGCCACCAATGGAACAAAAAGAATAAAAACTGTATCCAATCACTGCTCATTGAGTATCTGTACATCCTGTGCGTAGAATCCATGGATCCTGAAGCAGAGGACCCATGGAAAAAATATGATCTCTGTAATCAAAGCCTTTTTCATAAGCTACCCAAGAAAGCTGAATTAACATTACTGTAATAATTCTCATTTTTCTCATATTCAAGAGTTTACCTATTCAACAGGAACATTCTGTTACCATCATTGTATGTATATGTTAAAAAACCCAAAACTATGCAATCCAATCTGAGATACAACACAGAAGATGATTGTACACTCTTGGTGATTTAATCAGTTTATATTAAGAAAAACTATTTTTGATTCTTGTGATAGGTGGCGATGTCTAAAATTTTTAGAAAGGCAAATAGTTCTGATATCAGGGTTGGGAGACGAATAAAATTTAGTAAGACACATGCTGCTTTTTCCTTTCCTAAGGAAAGAAATCCAGCCTTAATCTTACAACTGTATATTAAATCATTTATTCACTGTGACAGGTAGGAGAACACAGATATAGTAATCTACCAGTCTGGTATCTGGTATGCATTGGGAGTATGAAATAGATCTCAGCAGGCTGAATGCTGTGCACCCACGCAATATACAATGCTGTGATTACAGTATGTAGGTGGTTTGGGAAAAGTGGATTTCAGACATGCAGGAGTCCAGTGTAATATGTGGTATTATTTGCAGAATTTTCTGGGACACATCTGGTAATTTTAGGCCTGGCATAATGTCTGATTGGCTTGCCTTTTATGCCACTGACTAGACTCCTTAGAAAACTTACGTCTTTTCTGCAAAATTTTTAGGAAGAATCAATTTTAAAGAAAATAAATTAATCGAAACTGATTACTTTAGGCACAGTCTATTTCTGTAAAGGAATTAAAAGCAATGTACACAGTCACATTAACATAGTAGAAAACTCATAGAACAAAAGTCACTCCTAAGTGTTTGTTATCTCACAACTACTTTCAATACAAACCACAAGATTTTCAGTATCCTGCACAGACAACTGCATATTAATAGAATTTTGATTGAATATGAGTGATAAAATTCCTCAGAACTAACAGTGGCAACTAACAGACTGGTCTTCTCCTCACTTGGTCATATCTTGCTGCTTTCAGGTATTTGTGAGTCCTTCTGGATGGTATACTCACTATCCCTTACCTTTATGTAGTACATATTTCAAAAATGCTGTGTCACTTGTGATGAAAACCATAGGCACTGCATTATAAGTGGCAAGAAACCCTGCCAAGGAGTGTCTGCAAATGACTTGGTGACAGCAGAGAACGCTGAATCCTTGGTGAAATCATTCCTCAGTGTTACCAGCTGGTGGCCCATACTACTATTTCCATGAAACATTCTCCATATGGATTTACTTTGAGTGGGTAGTGACACCTCTGTTCTTGTCATCCTAAGGCATGGAGGGCAGGCTAGACTGGATTTCCATAACTCAAGTCCAGAACTGTCATATCAGCATTTTCTATAGTTGGCTATATGCCCTTTGGGGGAAAAAAAAAGAGTGAAAAGGATAGACAAATCTGTTTCCTTGTAAAATAGATCTTTCAAAGCAGCCTTTCCTTTAGGTTGATTGTGTCTTTCAGCTAGAGGGGAATCTTCTGTGGTTTGTTGGGCCTGATGGTCTAGACACTGGGACCTTTATTTGGCTGAGACTTGCTGATTGCCATCCCTCAAATTTAGAAGAGGAAAGGTTTAGAGTCTTTTTTTAAGATGCAAATAAGCAAGATAAAGATGGATGTGTACAAGACATCCACCTGTTTCTTCAATCTGCTTTGGTCATTGAGTCATAAGTTATATTAGTGCTCACTGGGTTAAGGGACTTGCATTTTCTTCAGCAGATTTTTCAGGAGGGTTTGCTTGTGCCATCTTTGATGTCAGTTGGAACTGACAAAGGTTTAGCCCAGTATTCTAAAATCCAAAGCTGAAGAAATGGGTCAGGTAAGTATCAGTTGTCTTTCTGCTGGAAAAATGAAGTGCATGGTATGTTCTCAGGTTTGGCTTTCTTATCATAGCAAGTTACTAATTATTAACTGATCATAAGATAAGCTATTCTCTTTTCCTTTAAGGAGTAACCAAATAATGTGGTTGACTTTTAAAGTATCACTAGATTGTTGATTTAGCATCATGCTGTGATTAGTATGGCATTTCACACCTTTCCTAGAATTACTGTCTCAGATTGTCAGCAGATATCATTAAATCTGCTTACAAGTCATACTTGAAAGATTACTTTTTTTGTGCTTTTGAAAAGGTTGTCAACTTTCAAAATCAAATACAAATGAAAATTTAGGGTAAATGTACCATCCTGCTCCTGGCTGCTGTGAGCTGGTGGAGCCCAGATTCCCCTGTATTTTTCTAGAAAGGGGTGCTATGCAGGCTGGGGGGGTATTTCTTCTGAAAGTTCATTGTAGCACACCTCTAACAGATGGGTCATGCTTGTTGGAAACTTTCCTTTTGAATTAAAAATAGTCATAATTTCCTCCAATGAAATATGTGAAAGGGTGCATAGTAAGACCTACAGGTCTGGCCAAAGGCTGGAAAGAAAAGAATTACCTCTTTCTGGCCAAAGAAAGGACTATAGCTATTCTCTTGTAAATAGCATTGTGCATCAGGGGAATGCTGAGTCAGCTGCAAAGAATTAATCAGCCTTTCATCATCTTGGCTTAGGGAAAATGAAACTGTGCGAGGGAAATTGTGGTGGGATTCAGTAACAAAAAATTATTTTAGAAAATATCTAAAATTTAAAGTGGAAAGGAATTTATTTCTCTTTCTCTCCAGATGTAGACTAGAGAGAACCTCCCTAATTTCTCTGACTTCAAATTTGATTGAAACAAGTCATGCATTTTAAGAGTGATTCCCACCCCCTGGATCCTCTGGGCATTTGAAAATCTGGTCACTTTATGTGGATGTTTGAACAGGTTCCAACCTCATTCAAACATCTGACCCTGTACTCCTCTACTTTCATCCTATATATTTAGTTTGACATTTAAGGTTCTCTGCCTTCAATTCTCTATGCTTCAAAACAACAGTTAAAAATCTCCAACAAGCACATATCACACAAAATTCTTTCATGTTCTAGACTCCTTTAATGAGAGGAACTAAGCAAAATCATTAAAGATTCAGAACTTCAGAAGTAAGGTGTGGATAAACACCTCCAAGCTAAGGGAGGAATAATTTAAAACGGAGGTACCTTAATTGACTTGAATGGGCCTATGCAAATTTACATCAACAGAGGCTCTGACTTGAAAAGATTACATGTCTTATCTGACATTGTTCGGGATTGGAAACACCGGAATAGAAATCTTACAAGCAGCAGCAGCAGCAGCATTATGTGATTTCCAGTACCTCTCTCCTCAAGCCGTGCTGTTCCAAAGGAAAATCTGCATTCCAGGACTGGGTAATACCTCTGACAGCTTCCCCCATTCATGTCACCAAGAGCTGCAGCTGGGCTGGGTATAACAAGAATCCTTGTGATATCCCGCCCCAGTGAATTTCCTGCTGCATGTAGCCAAAAGCCAGCCTCTCCTAGAATATTAAATCCACTGAAGCAGAACCTTGCAACAATTTATAGCAGGTTTCTAGGTGCTTAGTAGCCATAGTGCTTTTCTTGTTTATGGTCCATAGTTTCCTCAGCCATACTGTGTAATTTCCTTACTAAGGTCTTACTCTCAGGTCTGCATACATTTACATGTTTTACTCTGTAAGCTTTTAAGCAGCAAATTATACAAAATAGAGGTGAGACCTCTGCTAGTTGAGTCTTCCTTTTATTGTTCCATTGTAGTTGTGTCTGGAAAACAAATAAGTTAAGAACTTGAACTGACATAAAATAAATGACAGTTCAGGTTCTATAGGTTCATGTTTATGACATGATTGGCCCACAGCCATTGCAGCTATTTTGTAGTCTACAAGATGTCCTTGATTTGCTCTTCCACCAGTATGATAACAAGCACATATAATCTTTGCATACACTCGTAACAGGCTTCTAGCCTCTTCTTCTGCCTGATTTTATATATTCAGCATTTACACTGTTCTTCACAGAACTCTCCCAGCTCCTCTAAATAATCCTTACATTTTCGTCTATATTGTTTTCATCTTTCAGCCAAATTGAAAGTTAGATGAACATAAAGAGAAAAGCAAGAAAATATGATAAACCAAGACACTTGTGAAATCACAGAATTAACAAAGACTTGCATTCACAAAAAGGGAGCAATTTTTCTTCCAACAAAATAAAAATTATGATAATCCAAGCACAACTACCCTACATATTTTCTGATTTGTAAAAATACCCTCTTCTAGTTCCTTTTGAGAGCAACTATGCCAAAAAGCCATATAATGATAGTAGCAATAGTGGGACGTTGAGTGCATCCATGCCAGTCCTGTTATATGTCTCATCTGCTATTGACACACTGATCATGAGGTTTTTTTTCTCTCTTTTTTATGGATCTCACAGAAATAGCCTTAGTGTCACTGACATGACTCCATTTCTTCTTCATTGAGCATGTATGGGAACATATATTGGAGCCTAATGAAGAAATGTTATTGTTTTTTTCCTTCAAGGCACATCATATAGACTTCCAAGGGCTCTCATTTTGTTTATGCTCTTTCTAGGAAGCAGAAACAGCTGAAATTTCAGCTTGGTGCTGGTTCCATATTTACAGCTCTATTGCACCTGACCTTGCTAGGGCTACAGAATGTGCAAGCAGCTTTTGTAAGAAGGGAACACACGAATAAGAGCTGGCTGGAGTTCAGTAGAAAGAGACTGAGACAAGATCAACCAAATGACAAAGAAATAGCAATTTTATAATGAGAATGATCATCTGCTCGCATGGTAGCAGGGTTGTTGGATTCTTGGTAGCTGAGTCATTGTCAAATATCCTTGCCCAGGTATTCTTTATTTCTCTGCCTTGTCTGAGCAAGGACATCCATTTCTTCCTGGTTACAGATATGATTACTTCATGTTTTTGTTGATTTCTCGAGTGTGTCATATATTGAGCTGCTCTTTATCTTAACTTGAAACAGCAAAAGATTGTAGCTCACATCTAGAATACCTCTGAGAGCAAACTTTTACCTAATTTTCTCTGAGCTACAGTGGCTTCCTAATTTCTAGCTAGAACTTCAACATCAGTTTTGATCTATGGGATGATGCAGTCAAGCATGATGGAATAAAGTGTCAAAATCCCACTGAAATTCAGTAAGCTTTAACTTCTTTTGCTAAACTCCTTTAAATTTCCCTGAAAAATCTCAGCCAGAAGAATCTAAACAAGGATCAGACTATATAGTTTAATACTCAGAATAGATAGTAACTATTTTTCCTACAGTAATCTTAGCAAACAGAATGAGGCTGGTAGTGTTACTATCAGTTACTGATAACCTACTTTCTTTTTCTGAAAATTCCCAAGTACTTAGAATTGTACCTCCATGCAAAAATTCAGGAGGCTAAAGGTAATTTTGCTCTTCTGATTAAAAATTGAATTTACTTTGTGTTGATGTAAATGCAGGAAATGTAATAGCAAATTAGTTTTATTCTTTCCATCTGCATTCAAAATTAATATTTAGTGCAAATTTTCTACTTCATTTCCAGACAATCAAAATACACACAGCTAGTAAGATTATATCACCACTTCTTTTCTGAAAGATATTTTTGTAATTATGTGAGAAATGAAACTATATTAACCTCAAAAGCTACCATTCTTAGGTGAATGGCATTAGAAACGAGCATTCACATGGTAGCATGATGATTGTCCTGAAAGCATATAACCAGAATATGCTGAGCTTTTGAGGCAGTTCAGGTAGTGGATTACTTTAAACTTTTATAGTGCACAGAAGCCACTAAGGTAGGATTTATGGAATCATGCCAAGCTATTTATGGAATCATATCCACAGCCATAATGAGCATTGGCAATGGCAAGCACGCTGCCTTTGGGCTGTAATCCAAAGAACACGTGGTGTAAGTAAGCAAGAAGTGGGATTGCTCTTTGGTGTCCAAGTGGAAAACAAATGGGAATGAAGAGGTGTCTGGACAGTAATAATATATTTTATTCCTTTGCTGAGTAAGCTTAGTACTTAAAATGGCATGAATATCTGAACTAGTTAAGTCATGGCATTTGTGGATAATATTTGTCAGTATTTTCTGACTCTTACTTCCTTCCTGTAGAGTAAATTTAAAGGATTGTAATAACATGGAATATCAGTGTGTTTTGGGGTAAGTACAAAATTAACAAGTCAGCTCACAGTATGGATTCACAAGCATTGATGAAGGCTGTGAGATCAACATATAAAATGCATTTGACAGTCCCTTAATGACAGACTCCAATGAAGACTTTGGCTTCAGTTTGTTAGATAGAGATACTCAACAAGGATGCCCTTGTTGTTTCCTGTCAAGAGATAGGCAACTTTTCGGATCAACTTTGCATTTACAAAAAGAAAATATCTCATTAGACTCATAGTGATTTTAAAAAGTATTTTATGGGTATTGCAATGATTTTCAGGTACTCTTTGAGGTATTCTTTTCTGTTGTTTTTAGAGCAACTGATGACTAATACAAATAAGACATAGTAGATCATATAGTGGGAAAAAGATTATGTGATCTTTTTTATATTAATATTCTAAGACATAAAATGGATGCTCACAAAATATGAGGGATTTGAAGTCACTGAAGGCGAAAGTTATTTGTTTTTCAAAGATTATATGGATGTTTAAGTATAAGCTTTAATAGTCAGCATACCTTAAGACTTCAACTGGAAATATTTAGCATTTTTGAAAGATGAAAGTGTAATATACTCATACTGTTTCAGTCAGCATATTTTAAAACACAATACAGAAAAGTTTCCCTTTTTTTACAAAATTCCAAGGTATCTTGCACATGCTTCCTCTGTAATTTGATTTAAAAGTAGGAAAAAGAACTCATTTGATTCACTGAATTTTCAGACATGGCGTCATCAGTATGACTTATTGCCATTTGAGTAACAATCTAAATGCCAAATAGGACAAAACTGACAGCAATTCCAGTAAAAGCCAAAACACTAGCCAAAATATTCTTGTCCTTAGCTACTTATAGTTATTCTTTGGAATACCTGAATAATGAATATGATGTATGGAAGAGAACCAGTTTTGTTCCTGGTGCACATTCTTGCTTTCTGATATTAAAAATGAAAAAAAGAAAGAAAAGTCTTTGCAAAATACATTTATGCATGGTTGTTTCCTGCCCAATAGTGAAGCTCTATATGAAGATAGTTCCTGTTTTGCAGGATTTATAAATGCGCCTTTTAAAAAAATTCATAAGTAATGTTGAACTATAGCAGATGAAATAGCCTAAATATTTGTTACAGAGATGCATTTCTGGTAAAAATTACAATCACACTTTATACAAATTTAATTTTAATAGAAGGATTTTTTTATCATGGTGATTGTTTAAACTCACCATCAGTGTCATTGCATTAGAACCAACTCCATTTTTTTTCATTTGAATTCTACTGTCTATAAGAAACTGTCCTCTCGGATAGTTTTATCCAG
>CM072891.1:3825000-3877500 GCA_037013685.1 Acridotheres tristis
GACATGCCTCAGATTTTTAACTCTCTACTTCAAGTACAAAAAAGGAATAATCTGAAAGGTGCTCACCCTGCCCTTCTGTATTTGCCTTTATTTACTTCTGTTTCTCTCCAAATCCAACAGAACAATACATTTCAATCTGCTTGAAAAACTGGCATGATACGAAAAGGGAAGGAGCATGTAAAGACATCTGACTATTAGAGGAGACGGACTTGTTTGAAGCAAGGGGCAACTGGACTGTATCGAGTGTATGTCTTTTAGCCTTTTATGCTGCTCTTCCTGAAGACCAGAGGATAATTAAGTTCAAGGAATTAAGAAGCTACATAAGACACCACTTATTGGTAGGTGTTGAATCCTTGTCCCAAGGAATTCTTGTCCCAAGCCAGCTCTGTTACCTGCCTCTGTTACCTTGGACATCTGCATCTGCAGAGGGAAACAAATTATGGAGTTTAGAATATGGGTATTCCCACACATATACACGACTGTAAAAGTCCACCTGAGGATTTATCTACTACTTCTGGATAATTATTTTGGTAATCATCTGTAAGAACACAATAACTTTTTAACATCAATATAGAATATAGATTTCTATTCAGTTCAATATGCTCAAACACCTGCTAAGTGAAATTAATTTGACTACTCTCAGTCATTTGTTAGATTTGCCTCATGCCTAATCTATTTATTTAATGATAAAAATCTGGTGAATATTGTTATTGACATTTAAATATCTGTATGTGTGTAACCTAAAAGGAGACTGAGTGATAATGTCCTTTGAATTAAACAAATTTATCCACCACCAGCTGTATTTTGGTCAATCTAAACATCAACACATACATGGAGCCACTGGAACAAAGGGAGAAGCAGCAGTAAAATATTGAGGTCTTCATATGACAACACTTTAAAAGCACTTGCAGAGTCTTCTTGCAATTTTGATGATATCTTCAGCGTATCTCATTTATTGAAACACAGTGAGACTGAAAGCCTGAAGACCTAAAGAGTTTTTAATTAATATGTTGTACCAGTAGCTGCTGTGAAATGGAATGCAACATATTCATAATTGTAAATAGCCGATTTAATTTATAGCATAATGTTAGGTATTTGGGTATTTCTGTCATACTGTTACTGTTCTTTGCTGTGCTGACTGCAAAATATAATAACTTCTAAGCAGTGTGTAAAACAAAGTGCTCAATTCACTTTATTAAAATATCCAATAATAATTGATTTAAAGGCAATAAAATGTGTTCATTAGAGGGTTTATATTCAAGAAATATTGAAAGTATACCTAAAGCTGTCACTTTTATTGTGAATGAACAGGATAATATAATTTGAAAAGAGTGTGATCATACTAAAGATTTGTCCTGCAGCATTATCTGATAGCTCGTAAAGTGCTGAAATTTAATATGATGCTTTCAGTCAGTTTAATTGAAATTTAATTGCCACTTTGGGCAGAAGGTTTAGATCTGATCAATAAAATATTAAAGATTTTGTGCTTTCACTTGGAACGATTTCTTAGCCAATGCATCAAGTTTAACCCATGTTTTAGGAAATATTTGTTTGTTATAATTCACATAATGTTCAATATCACTTGATAATCTGAATGTGTTAACACACTGCACAGATAAATAGTGGAAATAATAAAGCTATAGTTGATCCATTTAATTACAACAAGATGAAAGGAATAACGGTCACCTTCAGATTCATGAGAAAGGCATTAATGTAAAAGAGCTATAAATATTTTGAAATGTCAAACCTCAGAAAGACAGAGTCCAACACGAGCCTAGCTGTAAATCAGGCACATGGAAGGACCTTGAAAAAAAGATGGTTCTTTGGTATTTTAGAAATAATTACTAATACAAAAAGGGTAATGATGAACCTATAAATTACATTAAAAAGGGCCATTAGAGGAGGATTAGTTTATAAAGCTGAGAGATGGTTCCTGAAAATTATCCTGGTAGTTATTTCTTCTTTTCCTTTCATATTATTCACGAACCCCAAAATTATCTGATTAATGATAAACTAATTGATTGCTACTTTGCAATTCAAATGCAGCAGCCAACTTTGAGCCTCCCTTTACTATAATCTATACTGTCTTCATTTTTATTCTTTTTTTTTTTTCTGTCTCTGTGTCAGCGTGAAGGGGATTATCGTACGTTGCTCTCTATAATGTGTGGGGGCAATTCCAGTCTAAGCAACACTGCTACGAAGTTCGTCTGTGCAGCTGTCTCAGACCCCTGAAAGCCATCTCTGCATGCCTGAAGAGAGCCTGGTGCCTCTGCTCCTCCATCCTTCCCCCAGCTAGGCACTCCTACAGGACCTTGGGGAGAGCAGACAGAGCTAGGGGTGACTGAAATGCCACTCTCTTAATCTCTCTGAGCTCTTCAAAAATGCTCTTTGACCTAAAGCCCATGGAGCATCTTATCAGGACTGCAGTTTCCTGCTCAGTATGATGTCAATATGATATTCAGTGTCTACTATCTATAAGAGTTTTCATCCTTTCAAATAATAAGCACTGCTTGAAATAGCAAGGTCTGAGCTCAGCTCTGATGTGGCAGAAGTTGAGTAAGAAGCAGGCTGAAGATCTGAGAAACACAAAACTCTCCCCTAGGCATATAATATATGTTATGATGGCAATTTCATTACAAGTCATTGCTTATTTGAATAAACTCTGATTCCCAGAAGGTTATTTTTTACTTAAGATTGATTAAGATGTGCACGGGGCAGAGGACAGCACTCGACAGCACGGAAAACAGCTGATTTATATTGTTGCTGGTGACAGAAGCACAGCAGAATCACCTTTTTGGCCTGAAATCAATGGCATCCATAGTGCTCTGTGCCAAGGATCACAAGAAAAGATGAAAAAGTATAGTCATTCCCACTTCCTATCTCACAGCACTCAGCCATTATCTGGAGAATTGATGAAATAGCCAATTCAAAGCCCTCTGAAGACAACATTGGTCTGTTTTCCCTTCTGTGAGGTTTCTTGCAGGAAAGGATTTACAAATGCAGCTCTCTGAAGATCATTAACTTCTGCTGGCTGTGGCTTGTCTCTGCCATTGTGAGGGGCAGTGTGAGCTTTGAGTGCTGGGAGTCTTTGGGAACCTGATTAGCAAGCAAAACCAAATATTCACTAATCTGACAATTAATACAATTTGCAGCCTCAGAAAATGGAACAGTTTTGCCTTCAAACAGAATTTCAGGCCTCTTGTTATAAAATTAGCCATTTTAGCTCAAAAATTTGAATAACACCGGAGGCAAGAATCTTAGGAGAGCAAAATGGATGGATGGTTAGAATCTGGAAGCAGAAAACAGGAACAACATCAAACTTCTGCCCTTGCTGGGCCATTTCCTCTATGCAGTTCTCCATCTGTGGTATAGGAAGATGATACTTTTTCACCAACCCACCTGTCTGTCTAATTGTGATTGTTGGAAGACTGGATAAAATCACACTCTTCACAGACTGTGCATGATGCTAGGTGTTAGTTTTGTGATAGAATTTTAAGAATATTTAGTTCCCAATTTTCCAACTTTTTCTTCAAGTTCTCCAGGATGCTTTAGTCTGGAAATATTTATTTGGAATGTATAGTTCCTTTCCAAGGCTACTGAAGAGTACTGAAGATGGGGGGAAGGAAGCAGTAATTCCATGTGTTGTAAATTGAACCTTGTTATTAGAGCTCTAAGCAGAAAAACTTACACTTCTCCTCACCAAAGCAGCAAGAGCACACAAGTTCCTTTTCTATAGTAGTGAGAGAAAACATAATTAAAATGCATGATAGACTTGCCTTTTCAAAACACCAAATTTCTTTCTTAGTTCACTGTAAATAATTTTAATTTCATTGAAAAAATGCATATGTTTTATTTAAGTTTTCTTAAATCTTTCTTTATCAAAATTCAAGCGCAATCCCCCCAAAATCTTTACTACAGAATACCCGAAATTTGCCAAGGAGCAGATATGGATATATTTTGGATTACTAAAAAGATAAAATATGACTCTGACATTCTCTTCAATTATTTAGATTTGGATTTTCAACCTCCCAAAATGCTTGCATTAACCCTAGTGTTTTTTCTTTACCCTTTCTAATAAGAGCTCTGTTTTACCTTGAATTTTATTTATGGTTTTATTCAGATTAAATCACAGTCCTTAATGGATTTAAATCCTGTCCTTTGAAAACAACATTTTTGTATAGACTCAAGCAGCACCATATTTTAAACAAAAGCAATTCCTTCATTTATTCCTTAACTTCCTCAAATTCTCAGTTCAAGGGTACATTTTTCATCTGGAAGATACTAAAATTGGTGTCACCTTTCCTCTGCATTGACAGTAGAGGATTAAAATGGTTGCACTCAAGCGTCTTGTATTTTCTCTTCTTCTAATTTATCACAACCAGATATTCCATGGGAAGTTAAGGTGGAGGGAGAGAGGGGAGGAAAGATGCCCAGCTGATAGACAGCAGCTCTACCTTGCAGAAGATTCATTCCACTGCACATTTTGAATCTGCTGACAAGAAACTTGCAGCACAAGTAATCAGAGCCTTCACAAGATTGATTTTGTCCCCTGCTGGTATATGGCATATAGGGGAAAAAGGTTCTCATCTCTCAGTCTAATCTTAACTATTTAGAAGCCATTACTGCAGGATTACAAATCATCTCAATACCTTTCTTGTGTTACTTAGTTATTTATTAGGAAGTCCAGCAAATTAGTCAGGCAACATTATATAGTGTTCTAGTCCTGAAGCTCTTATTCAGCGTGATGTTGGATTATTCCCTTAATTTACAAATGCTAGTAAATCTCTGAAGTTCTGTAAACAATACTGCATAGCGCTCAGTGCAAACTTTTAATAAATTTTCTAATTTTTTTCTGAATGCAGAGAAAACTTAGGAAACTATATATATATATATATAGTTCACTTTTCAAAGTGACTCAAAATTGCAGATGTGCTCTGTCCTAGGTTTGTAAGAAATGCTTAAAGTCAACTTGTCATAGAAACTAAATTGAATCTACTACCTATAGAGCTCTGGAAGGGAAGATGTAGAAAAAAAAGGAGAAGCATGAGATTTATCTGATGTTTCATTGATGTATGGTTATATAAAATCTTAAGTAATACAGATAATGTCACACAATATTGCAACATATATTTTCAGCTGAACATTATAAGACAATAAGGCATAAATGGAAATTAAAGGAAAAAAATCTGAATGGTTGTCAGGGAACACTTTTTCATTCAGAGAATCATAAACATATGGAATGGTGTGTCAGGAAAAGTTTCTGAGATAAGAAGGGAGTAATTACAAAATAGATTTATATCCTGAGGAATAAAGTACAGACAATGGAAAAAAGCTTCAAGTAAAATGATTTTTAACCCTCACTAGAAAAAATGTTCATGATAATCGTATTTAATAGGTTACATCTAATTTCCTGAAGTTTGCCTTCTATTCTTTGGTCAGTAATGGAATATAAATAGACATATGTAAGTCATCCACTCATGCTCAGAGCTACCATGTACTTTTAATACATATCAGTATATCAAAATGCAAACATAGAAAATGAGATACGTTCTGTTGCTCTGTCCCTACTGAAATAAATTACTTGTTGATGTGAAGATATTGGATTCTCAAAGCATACAAATTTTTGATATTAGAAAATATGGCACTCAGAGTGACTCTTCTGTAGTGATGTGTAAAAATAAATAATCTCAATAGATAAATGCATTAAAAGGCAGCCCCCAGGGCAAATAAAAGCAGCAAACATATTTTCATGTGTGAAACAAGTAATTAGAGAAAAAGTGATAGAAAACTGCAAACCAGGACATTTTCCCATTGTTGTTCCAAAGCAGGGCGGGGGTGGGAAGGATGTCATTCAGCCTTTAATCCACTTTAAGGGATTCAGGCGGCAGAAAAAGCCTTTGTAGAACATTTATAGTCCTGTCTCAACAGCAACAGTGGGTTCACAGATTCCACATGCCTTTGTAATGCCCCAGCATATATACAAGTTATGTTGACAAATTAAATAAACTATATTTACATTAAGGCTCCAAAGGCCTATGGAAAGACATGAGTTTAACTTAATTAGAAAAGAAGCCCAATTATAACTCATATACTTAACTGGTATGTGAAGTCATTCTCTTAGTCATTCTGCTACTTCAGCTTTTCTTCCTTGGTCAGAAAATCAGAAAGCAGTGAGAATATAATATCTAAACGAAAAGAAAATGTGCATATCTAAACTTCTTGCAAAATATATACAAACTCCTATAATTTTTTATAAGCTTTTCTGGCCAGAAATGTATGTTTATATGATACACAGCTAGTGTACAATGAGGCTGTATCTTGATGCATTTTGGATGTGGAAGACCTACCAATAATGTGCTGCACAAATGGCTGGTGGTGCCAAAGGGATGGTAATGGCAAGACAGTCATTTTACCAATAACGAGTTTCCCTACCATGTTGTACAGTGAGTATAGCCTACCCAAACCATCACATGTGGCCATTTTTCTCTAGGTCACTGGCACACCCACTGGAATTATCCTTTGCTCCAGAAATCCTAGACAAGTTTGTCATTTTCTGGCTAAAACTTTTCTCTGGGTGAAATATAGGAATAGGAAGTGAATACTGGACATTCAATAGCCCTATTCGAAAAAAATGTCATGTTCTGAGGATGAAACAAGGTGAGTTCTAATAGAAGACTATATGTCATGGTCCTTGAGAAGGAAAATATTCCTTTCATACTTCTGAAAGAAATTGTCCGGTAAGGCAAGTTAAATCATGCTAATGAATAAAACCCTATAGTTAGGGCTAAGAAAAGTTAGATTTAACAAAGACAGCATGAACACTGTCTGTATCTATCACTAAGAGACAATCAATCATAGCCATACCATAACTGCAACAAAATCCATGCTAAAACATCATGGCAGGAATCAGAGACACCTATATTATCAAAATGTGATCAAACATACTTCAACATTACCTCTCAAATACTTCCAGCAAAACAGGAGACATATTTCAGCACTGCTTTTTTACAAGTAGTAAAGGGCAGGGGTCCAGGGTTCTAAGACTTCATTAAGAAAAAGAATGAAACTCAACCAAGGAAAACCTGGCTCAGTTCAAGCTTGTCATGATTTTGCTTCACTTCATCACTGCAGATTGAAGCATTAAAAAAAGGAAATAAATAAAAGAAAATAGATGTGAATTCCTTGCAAGAAGAAAATATTAGCACTGCAGCCATGTCACGAAAGTCACATTCAGCACAGCCTTCCACTTGAATGGCTCTGCTGGACAAGAAATTGCCCTGTGTGTAGCAAGTCTTCTCACTTTCACAGTCGTTGGTTGGAAGATAAAAATTTTCTAGGCAGCAATCTGAGATTTGACATCAATAGAAATTAACAGCATGAATTGTCTTTAAAATGTTACCCATAATCAATATTTTTTAAAGTTGCTGATGTCTTTCTTGCATTTTTTTACAAACACATTTATAAACACACAAAAAAAGGCTGGTTTTAAGTTTTGCTATGAATATGCCACTTGATACTTAGCATAAAAATATTCATGACCTTAACTGAAAATAAAAATTATGATAACAGTAATATAAAATGTAATTATAATATCTAGAAAACAGGTGCTAAATAGAAATGGTCCAATAAGACTATACATGGATGCTAATGAATGTGGAAAGAAGATGAGATTATGTGAATTTTGCCATAAGTAGAAGTGTCTGGTTCAGATGGAAACCATGAGGCTAAATTTAAAGGAGATCTAACTCAACATTTAACCAAAGAAAGGACAGCAACATTTACAGGGTTAAGAGCTGGAAAGTATTGAGTGGTTGAGAGATGAGGTTCCTCACAGTTCTAAGAGTGACAGAGGTCTTTCTTTTATTTTAAATAAAATGAAAGGAAAAAATATGAGTCATGTAGAAACTGAGAAATAGAAATCAGAGCCCAGGGTCCAAATTTTTGTTGAGGGAGCTAAACTACAGATGGAACCAAATGGACATCATGGACAGAACATTATCTTTGCCAGTCTCTAATATAAAAGTGGTATTTGGGTTCTGGTTTCTTTAGAAATTATATGGTCAAGTCCCTCTCTTATTATCACGGTTCCCTTATATTTTGTAAAATGATACCAAACACATACATTACTAATTTGTATTTCTTTAGCAGGTCTTTCTATCTTGGGGAACCCAAAGGAATCGTAATTTTCATATGTAAAGGTAGACCTTGCATATTGTTACTGCTAGTTCCAATCTGCTCCAGGTCAGACTTATTACTGAGAGCTCAAATCTCAAACATACCTATGAAAAAATATTTGGAAATCCTATTTTGGTTTGAGAGTGGGAAGTGCTTGAGTCCACATCACAGAGCAGCTGTAACAATTGACTCTGCCCGCACCTGTCTTGGCCCTTAGCTCTCTCAGTTCCCCCAGATGATCAAACTGCCATCTTTCATGTGATTTCATGTAAAGTAATACAAGAATATTTTCAGGAGAAACATCAAAGTAACCTGTAAAAATTGTGTCTGTATTCAGCACTGAAACATTTTGTGACACGTAGGACCAAAATCCAGCATAATTAGGCAAGAAAACGGGAGATTAGCATGTAGAATGAAGGAGTAGTTAATTTAAGTGTCTTTTCACAGTAGCTTCTACAGTACTTCCATATTATTTTCTTTTCTATTATTATCTCAAATCGGCCTCTAATTTTGCAACTCGCATTAATATGAAGAAATCAGATTTTCTACATGGCTACTTAACCAGTGCTCTGCGGTTCAGAATGAAAGGTAGCAGACATCAGTAATCGTCATTGTGTAGAGCACTTAAACTGAAGGCAGAATTATGATGTGAATGGAGGCTAGGTTTTAGCCTTAGCAAATAGTTTCATTGAAGAAAAAAAGTGATGAAACAAAGCGATATTTATTCCCGGGTTGCAAAAAGAGGGCTGTTTGTGCCAAACAAAATGAGTGCTTGAACAAGACATATTCAGAATATAATGCATATGAATCACTTTGTACATGTTCCTTGATAACACGCCCGTGCATGATGTTGTTAGTGTCACTCTAGGCATGTTATAGATTTACTGTATTACATACAATGCAATTATTGATTTACATAAGTATTGCTATTTTTCCCCAAATGTAACAGATTTTAGCTTGAAAGGACTATAAACTGAGAGACTTGCTATAGTTTAAAATTGGCAGCTGGTAGGGAGATGAATGCCAGGCAAAGTGAGTGTACAGGAGGTTCCTGCTGTTTCCTCAGGGAAACGTCCCTGGGTGAGACATCTGCTGCTCAAACTTCACCACACATTTTTATCAGGTGACACTCTGTCAATACCTAATCCAAATTCTTCTTTTATAAAGTGTTCTGATTAAATGAAAATATAATAACTTTCCATTTTCTCTTAAAAATGTCAAATCTACTTGATTCCCCTTCCCCCCAATGTTTTATTAATGAATGTATCTTTTCATTGGTATTGCAAGTCTTATGAACAGTAACTTACTTTTCCATGCATATTCATAATTTTGTGGCATGAATCATAAAATTCAAACCCATACGTGCACATTCTGTTCAAAATACTCGTTCTGCATTCACTACATCAGTATGTGAACTCTCAGTTTATTTATCTTTACAACAGCTCTTTTAGGTAAGGTACAATTAAAGCAGGTTCAATATGGGACTTAGCTAAAATTGTCATGTGTCCACACGCACACACCCTTCCCCAATGCCTAATGTTGAGAGATTTGCTTCCCACAGTATGCTCCAGACTCACACATGGGATTCCCTAAAGCATACGTGGGAGTTAGGCACCCTTCTTTTCTTCCATAGGCAGTGGCTCTGGGAATTTTTTCTGTATGGCTGCACTGCTTCAGCGGAAGAGGTGAAAAATGTTCCCACCCAAAATAAGCTCTAACCAGGAGACTAAATGACCCTTGAGAGGTGGGAAATGAATGGCTGAAGTCCCTCAGGAAGAGAAGGAAATTTAATCTGTGTTTCACACGTCCTGACAAGAGCCCTCATCAGTGTACTATCATATAAAGGGGACATATCCGTATTTTAAAATAGCAGCTGCAGCTGCATTTGAGGAGGTAAGCTCTTCTGTTTGCATACCAGATGCATTCAGAATCAGATTAAGCCTTCCAGTCATCTTAGGTGGATGACCCTCTAATTTCTATATTTTAGCCAGGATCAAATACAAGCTGCTCAGTCCTAATAATTTGGAAACACCATAAAATCATATGAGCACCCAGAGAACCTCTAAAGCTTATGTGCTGCAGGCATCTTGAGGGTTAAGAAGAAGCTGAGCAGGAGTTTTCAACAACACTGTTTTTGAATTAGTTGTCTCATCTCTGTGAGGACTGGGGAAGAAGGCAGTGAACGAAGGTCATGAAGGGAGTCTGGCAAGGCACAATACAAGATCCAGAAGTCTTAGGTTCAGCTGCTGAACTATTGTTTTATTTTAATTGCTAATCTATTAAAAATGTTTCTGTGGAAGAAGTATAGTTGCAAGAAGCAGTTGGTGATACATTCTACTCATTTTGGTGTGTTTTAGAAACACCGTTAGCATAAATCTTCTAGTGTGATTTGCACTTCACTTAATTTTATAAATATATAGACAAGCCTCAGTCTGCACATCAGAACCAGGAATGTTTTTGTATCAAGAACCTCAAATGAGAAAATCTGTAAATGAGTTGGCTGTTTTCTCATCTGTTCTGTGCCCCTCTTGCTGCCCCTTCTGCTGTCTAAGAGGAAACTGCTTTTTTTTTTCCACTCTTCCAGGTTCTGTCTCACAACTGCTACTGCTTGACTGATGGATGGAGGGACACAGTAAAAGGAAACACAACCTTAAATTTATAACAGTCAGCAAATAAGCATAGCATAGCAAAACATTTTAAAAGAAAAAGCTCAGAAGCTGAAATCAGAAAGTGATTTTACTCTATAAAAAAATTTCTTACTCTTATCATGTCAGTTTGCTTTACAGGCACTTGCTTTAGCTTGTATTTTTGGACATACCTCAGTTCCTCATCTGTAAGTCTTTCCCTAGATCTAGCCAAGGCCCACTCTTCATGCTCTTATCATCTGCTCAGTTTGTTCAATGTAAGCCCTCCTCAGTGTGCTTGCTATTCTTATTTTTGAAGATTTTTTTTTGCCCATGTCGCCTTCCAATTTCTTGAGTCGACTCACTCAGCCAACCTTTTCCAAGCCTTTTCTTAGTACATGCCTCACTACAGAATAGGAAGATCTATCACTAAGGCAAAAGCCAACATTTTCAGCTGTTGTTTATTAGAGTAGCTTTGTTGACTTAATGGGCTAGCTGAGGATCTGATCCCTTCAAGTAAAGCAAAAAAAACCGCTTCTATCCCTCTGCCCTCTGCTCTTTTCTGAATTAATTGTTTTATAAATTATAAGAAATATCTGTGGAAAGCAACCTTCGATGAATCCTAATGGTAGATTTTGCATTATGATTTTGATAGAATAGGAAAATATTGGATAATTCAACAAAATACCCTCTTTTCTGATGAGCACTACAAAGTAGATTATTACACATATTCCACTTGCTACCTCTTGTACTAGGTGTTGAACTTACTTCTTCAGCACTTTTACTTTATTTCTGCTCACTTTCATACCTGATTGCTGGCACCTGTATGTGAGGAAGTGAATGAAGGCACAGGATTCATATTATATCTGCAACTCAAAAGCTTGGAAGCACTGATACTACATAAGAATTGTGGACCTTTTGAATAATCCACATGCACGTGATTGGAGGTAAATCTCAGTTCAGATATGAAGATGGCAGAGAACAGTTTTATGAAGCACACAACATGCACTACATAGCTGACTTCAGTTATCTCTAATCTCCTCAAGTTCTGAACTCTAATATATGGGGTGGTTAATTCAAACATGCATTGCCAATTTTATACTGCTTGTTGGATTGAAGCAAGCAAGGAAAGATCTCCACATCTACAAAAGTCAAAATTAAATTGAAGTCCAATTCATTGACAACCTGATAATTAATGCAACATCAGGAAAAAAAAGTTTTATAGCCTTTGTGCAAATAAAGCTATTTTTTAGGTTGATATCTGATATAGGAAAGGACAAATAAATCCCAGCTCTAAAGCTGATCTTAAAGCTACATCTTTAGCGCTAATCAGACTATTTGCCAAAATTACTGGTAATAAGACAAAGGATAACGTTTTCTTATAGAAATTATTAATGTTTTGATGATAAATAGAATATCTGCTTCAATAATACAGGGCTTCATGGAATATTCAAATCCCATTCAAAATGGTACTGCTTGTTATATTAATATAAAATAATTTAATGATTATAATGTCACTTTTCTAGCTTCACATACAGCTCCTCAACCAATAAAACACCCATATGATCATTTTAAGAGTTAGATTACTTAACCTAAGGCTTTTTAGGTGTTTGCAACACTATTCTTTTAGCACTGTTCTCAAATAGATTAGATGGTTTTTATCAAACACACACCCACTCTCACCATCTGCTGGAAATTTATAAAAAGTATAAGAATGTTAAGGTATATTTCCTCCATTTATAAAAACTGTGATAAGTTAAATCAGGGATGAAAAAGATATCTTAAGACAGCTGTTTCTGTTCTGAGAATTTCTTTCATTTAGCAAGATACAGATAACCACCTGAAGCTACAGTGCCATGCAAGACTCACCCCAACCAACACAAAGCTGGAAAGGGTTAGTGAAAGACATGATGGCCTCCCCAGCTGTGACCCCACTGCAGGGCAAAACCTGCCACTGAAAAAGATGTCAGCTCACTTCAAAGGAAGAGGAAGGTGCTTCCAACCAGTATGTCAGAATGGCAGAAGTTTTGATATCATGTAGTCTAGCCCCCTGCTGAAAACTGGCTCAATTAAAGCAGTTAGTTGCTCAAGGTTTTGTGACATTAGCTTGAATGCCTTCAAGGATGGAGACTTATGAGTTCTCCACGCAATCTGTTCGGTATTTGACCATCCTCACAGTGAGTGTTTAAATAGATTATCCTGTATTTCAGTTTGTGCCCATTGCCTCTTTTTTCTTTCACTAGATACCACTGAGAAGAGTATGGCTCTATGTTCTTTATTCCCCCTCATCCAACAATTACACACATTGATAAGATCTTCCTGTTCCACCAAGCTCTGACTTTTTCTTCTCCAGGCTAAACAGTTCTAGCTCACTTGTTGCTTATTTGATAGTCCTACCCCTTAATATCTTTGTGACTCTTCACTAGACTTGCACCAGTACGTTCATGTCTCGTTTGTACTGGAGAGACAGAAGTAGGCACAGCACTCCAGATTTCTCACCAATGGCAAATAAAAGATGAGAATCATCTCCATCAGCATGATGACAAAGCTTTTCCCAATGCAGCCCAGCATACTGTGACCTTCCTTATAAAAAAAAAGTATTTCTGGCTCATGGGTATCATGGTGTTCATATGGGCCCCCAGAGCATTTTCTGCAAAGCTTCTTTCTTGCCAATTGTCCCCCTGCCTGTAGTGGAGCAGGGGGTTATTACCAAGAAACATGACTTTGTACTCCCATTGCTGAACTTCACAAGGTTCCTGCCAGCCCATTTCTCTAGGCCCTTGGGGTTCCTCTGAAGAGCAGCACACCACTTTCCACCTGAAAACCTGCTTGAGGTTTGAGAACCTCTGCTGTATTGTCTAGGTAATTAATGAAGATATTAAACATATACTATTGGCCCCTAACAGGGAGCATGTCCATAGTGACTGTCCTTGTGCTGACCTTTGGAATGGTGATCACACCTCCTCAATCTCAGCAATAAGCCAGCTTTTGATCCACCTCACTCACCACTTCAGTCTGGCAACGAGGATGTTGTGGGAAACGGTGTCTAAAGCTGCACAAGAGTGAGATAAACAATGTTCACCACTCTCTGCTCATTCATTGAGCAACCCATCTTATTGTATAAGGCTATTAGGTTGGTCAAGCATATTTTCCCCTTTATAAAGCCATACTGACTACTCACAGTCATCTTCTTGTCTTTAATAAGTTTGAAAACAACTTCCATGTTATTTGTTCCATGATCTTCCCATGGACTGAAGCAAGCTGGATCAGCCTGTAGTTCCCCACAAACCTCTGAGTTTTCATGAAAATAAGAGTGTTGTTTCCTCGCTTCCCATATTCAGAAACCTCCACCAATTTTCCATAATCTTTCAAAGATAATCAGGAATTTCCCTGCATTTACATCAGTCATTTCCCTTAGCACTCTTGTGTGCAACCCGTCAGGATCCATAGACTTGAATATATCCAGGTCCTTGAAATGGTCCCCAGCTTGATTCTCCTTTACAAGAAGAATTCCATGACATGGAATTTAGCCAGAATTCCATGACATGGGATTCCCAGTCAGGAGAAAAGCACAGAAAACATTAAATACCTCTGCCATGTCCTTTGCTGTCAGGTACCCTATCCCATTCAACAACCCATATTTTACCTTAGACTTCATTTTGCTGCTCTGGAGCCTGAACAAATCTTTCTTTCCGTCCTTCACATGCCCCAAAAGATTCAACTCCAAATGGACTTTCACTTTCCTAACACTATCCCTGCATTCTCAAGGTCTATTAATTTCTCATGTTCTCCTATCTTATAAGAGGCTCCCCCTCTTGTATATCTCTGCATTCCATTTTTTCCAGGAGTTTCTTGTTAAATCATGCAGGTCTCCCAGTCTGTTGGCAAAGATGCTTTCCCCCCACTTTTGCAGGTGGTCCCATCTCTTCCTACTAATAATTCTCAGTCCTCAAAGGGGGTCCTGATTGTTATACAAGCCAAGTCCTTGCTGTCAACCACACTTCAACTGTATAGATTTCACACAGTGTGCTCACTTCTCCTAAAATTCTTCCCCCTTTCCAGCAGGATTGAGGACAAATCTCAAATTGAGGACAATGGTTTTATCATGTAGTCATGTGGTTGAGACACACTCAGGAATGGGCATGGAATGCCTGGGATACCACTGGTCCCCATGTTGAAAAGCACCAGAGGTAATAATCCCAGGGCTGGACAAGCTTCAGCACTCTCTGGAACATCCCAAATCTGAGCTCTTGGCAAGCAGCAAGGTTTCCTAGGCAACAGGTCAGGTAGGCAGACAAGGCCTTCATTCCTTGCAGCAGGCACTCTCCCAATTTCATCACTCAGTGAGTTTCTCCTTGTGCTTCTCTGCAGTCCAGGGACTGCAGGCTCAGATGCTCTGTTGGACATTTCTCCTTGACCTTTGTCTGCCACCTGAGCACTACTATTCTGCAGGTGCAAATGGAGCAGGAGCCTCTCTCATGGTTCCAGGAGTCACAAACTTCCAGCATTTGCCATCAGAGTACTCTCCATTTCCCAATACAGTATGGACAGACCTTGCCTGCCCCTCCCTCAATGCATTTTGTGGCTTCATGAACTTGTACCTGCAGAGTCTCAGGGAAAATCTGACCAAACTCTTTTTCTCATCTCTGACAATACATATACGTCCAGTTCCTTTACTTGCATAAAAACCCACCACCAACGTGCACCTCCTGCAGACAAAGACACAGTCTCTCCCTTTCCTTTCCCACACCTGGAAATCTGCATCCCTTGGAGGTCTGAGCTGAGCCTCTCCTGTATCAGCCCCCAGCACGTGCCTCATCATGAGAAAAAGCTCAAGCAGTCTTTCAAGAACAGCTGAGATGCTGATTGAGCTTCCTTGAAGTGACCATCCCAAAATAGCTACACATTCCTGACAACAGGCACCCTTAGTTGCTTCAAACAGGCATCCTTTACTGGTCCCTGAAGATGCTCCCAGAAGAGCTACAAGATCTAGAAGCAGAGGGGGAACTTCTGCACAATATTCCTGTGTCTGATGCCTGCCTCTGTTAGGTGTACTCCAGGTCATGAGACGTGCTTATGGAATGCTGGGGTAAGAATGATGCGGGAAAACACTCTGACAATTCGGGGAAAAGAGGAACTGTGAAAAGAGGTCTCTGCGATTTCCAGTGTAGTGTCTGAGCTGCTCCCTGAAGGAAAGGGTGGTGTTATGCTTCCTGGATGCCTCAATGTGCAAAAAAGTAAGCAATGTCTCAAAAATGGGGAGGTAGCTACCATAGGATGAAGCTTTGATCTGGGCAGGTATTTCTCTGTGTTTGAGAATATGAGTTTTAGTCTTAAACCATGGATAACTGGAAGCCCGAAGCAATGAATGGTGGTTCTGAGTGTTTCTAAGGAAGGTGATCTGGCCAGTAACTGAGGATCTTGAGAGCTAAACTTCAATTGTGCTTAGGTACCTAAGCCAAAGGAGAACCTCTCAAGATTTCTGCGACAACTTATGTGCTGGAAAGTCCATTTGTAATATAATCTGAAGAGCTCAATGTCTACATTTTTCATGGATTAATTTACATTTATAAACTAAGTGGGCCTTTCCATTGGTTTACTAAGAACTGTTCCAATCCATGTCCTCAAAATGATGCAATGTTTAGTTTCCCAGCACATTTATCCCTCCAGCTCTCGTTTTCAGAGACATAGCTCTTCCTATAATTATCCTGAGCCAGCAAGCTGAATATTCATTTAATGTTTGCAAAAAATCTCTTGGCTTCCTTGACATTTCTAGGAGATCACTTATAATTTTTTCTATCCTTCCTCTCATTCATTCATATAAACACATACACTCCTCACACTTGTAAGATTCTGCTCCTCCTTTTGTGCAGCATGCATAGATCCTTAATTATCATATGAATACTTCAGTATATGAGCAACATGTATTTTTAATATCAAAATCACTCCCTTCAGTTGTTCTGTGCATGTGACACAAAAAGAGATATTGAATTTGAAGGTCTCAGGAACAAGATAACATACATACCATTTGTTTATTTAAAAATGTCTTTTCAGTATGGACAAAGCAGTTCCAAACATTAATAATGAATATTTACCTAGAAAAATTTAAATGTAAGAACTCTATTGCCTGAAGGACAATATTAATTAGTAATACTAGTCCATAACTTAGTTTCAGAAAATGCCTACTGTCTTGTCTAAGTATGTATGGAGCTTAATTACACTACCGTTGGTCAAATTAGGTCACTTCCTTTGAGGATTTGTAAATATTCAAATGTTATTTTTTTCACCTATGCAGTTAAGACTGATTTTAGGTATTTTATTTCTCATTGAAACCCTCCAGTAAAGACAGAGAATGGTCATCCTCTAGGGTATATTCTGATCTCTGTGTGCTAGCTCTGCTGTAGAGGGTGGGAGCTGTGCATTTGTATCTTAGAAGAGAACATAATCCCCAGGCACTGTGTTTTAAAACCAAGCAGTAAATTTTCATCCCAGCTGGAAGCAGAATAGATTTAAACTTGTTAAAAAGATTGTTTACAGAAGCTGTTGGAAAGAGTAGGTAATATTTCTTTTAATTATTTATTCTTTCATTGATTTGCAAAGTGCTAATGAAAAAAAAGAGTTGTTTAAAAGCATGGGTTTCTTAGGACAAAAGTAATATTGCTAAAATTTTTCCTATTATTAGATGTTTAAAGATATTTCTTTACTACCCTGCACAGTGCCAGCATTTTAAACTATTACAGATAAACCTCCATGTTCTTGATTTTAGAGAAATGCTGGGAGATTTGTTCTCTTTGTGTGTGAGAACACCTGGATTAACGAGGTCTGCAAGTGTAAATTCTAGCAACTATTTATGTAGGTGATAATGTCCAAAACATATGTGTGCAGCTGCTTTTAAGAGCACAAACGAAGGCTTTCCCTGTCTCAGACCCTCAACATTTCATGCATTTTGGGAGGCCAGTATGTAAATCTCGTGAAATTGAAGGCTAAAAAGCATCAGTCAGAAGAGAATGCTTAACTTCCTAAGGTATATGTTATGTCAGCAGTGGGCATTTTAAAAAGGAACAGTCTCCTATAGAGACAGGAGTCACTTGTCCCTGCTTTGAAGAGAAATTTCTATTTCTTTGTGGGGGTCTGCTAACAGTAAGAGATGGAGGAAGCCTTTTTTCCTAGGCATGCAAAAGTTTTCAATTTATTTGAAAATAATTTTTTTGTTACTACTCAAATAGCCAGATAGAATATATAACACCTCGGGTTTGGGAAACTGATTTAGGCTAAAATTCCAACTGTTTTTTGAATGTGCATCAGCTTTTTAAAGTATATTCATGTAGTTTAATCTCTTCTTGTGACAGTTACCTTTTTCAGCATTCACAACCTTGTTCATGTTTTATACAATGTCAGATAGCAAGTGTCAAGAGAAATTTAAAATTATAGTTCATTTACTCTAGTTAAACATAAGGAAGCAAAAGCAATTACCAGAGCAAAATGATGGAATTAAAGATTCTTCTTGCAACCTAGTTAGGTATTTAGTGTTTGATGAGTGTTGCAAAAGATAAATATATTTTTCCGAGAGGACTGTATCAATCTATAATCACGAATGAAAGCCACTGAACATGATTTAGATATCAAATATAGGGTTTGCAAACAATTATCAATCTTGGACCGGGAGGCTGGAGTTAGATGATAATATAATTTTCCTTTGTTCCTCAAAGGATGTTTCTTCTTGGAGTAGTAAATAATATCTTATAAACCAATTTCATATTTATTACTTAAAACATTCTTAAAGTGAAATTTTAAAGACATCCTGTAGGTGTTCTATGGCAGATATATATATATATAGATAGATAGATAGATAGATAGATAGATAGATAGAACGAACCTTATATAAACAAACTAAATGCATTCTTACAATGAGGATGCAAATTTAATTAGCTTAGTCTAATTACAATCTTAGTGTGTGCTAAAAGTTGAAATCTAGTAGATTGGTGATTCATTTTGATTGATCGTAAAAAGTGAGCATAGACTTATTGTTGTGGTGACTAGTCTAAACTTTATGCCATGTGCATCTGTAATTTAATCTGTGATTCATACTATATGGCACATTACACTTAAAAATCCTTTTGATTGTTAAATATAGAGAACTGGAATTTATCTAAGCCTTACTTACAAATATCATATGGTCTATAGAAATGAGTTATAAATTCAATGCTGTCATTGTTTTGACATGGCAAACTGTAGCTAGAATTAACTGTATTCAGTTCCGGTTTACTGTGAGCTTATAGGAAGACAAATTGTTGTGCCAAGCTGGGAACAAACATTAGAGAGCAGCGCCTCAGCATTAAAATTTAGAAAGAGTGGAATGGTAGGGAGGGGAAATTTATTTTCTGAGGATTTTTTTTTTCCCCCTTCGGAGTATTTCATGCTGTTTTTTGCCAGTTTCTTTTCGGCTTCTGTTTCTTTGCAATCGTTTGCAGGCAGAAGAAAGAACTGGTCCTAGCCCTTGCTCTCTGCTTGCCTGTCCAGCTGCAACTCAGCAAACAGCCACATTACTGTGAAGAAATTCAGGGTGCCTTGTCCCTATTAGTGCTCTTTGTACCACATATTCTGGCCAGTACCCACTCTCCTACCACACCATGGCATGAGGAAGCAACCAGAGCCAAGTTTCCACATAACTCCCTGTTCTACCCTTGTTGCTTGCCACCAGTGTTATTTCATATTCAGCTTCCATACTTTGAGTCTGGAGAAAGACACTCTGCTCTTATGAAGCAGGTCTCTAGAAGTCAACATGTTTTGACCCAGTTTGGGAAAGAATTTACATATTTAAGTTTTAATGTTACAATTCTTAAAAAAAAATTAGAATAAACTCTCTTTAGATGCTTCACGAAATTAAGAACAAGTAATATATTGTTTAGAGTGCAGTTGGGTATTGAGGATATTTATCATATATTCGAGAATATATTATATAATACATGTATAATGACCTCAGTATTTCTAGGTGTGGAATTAACATGCAAATATTTTTTAACTTCCACCTTTTTTTAATATATCTAAATTTACTTTATTTAAATAACAACCAGTGCAAAGATGTTCTTATTAATTTTGTTTCCCTATGTAGGGATACAGTTCCTTTTGCAGTGAGTTGTTACAACTCCTTATGTCACTGAAGTCTATTCAAGCATGTATAAGAGTATTTTCATCTCTGGATATCTCTCCATTTGTTGAAGTAATGAAAGTGATATTTTGAAAGATCTAACTGTGGAGAAATGCAAGATCCTTTTGAAATAGTGTGATAGTTCTATTCTTACCTGTGTAACCAGTTTTACTTCTTTCAAGTTTTGAGAACAATTTGGTTTCTAATGTTGTAGCTTGAGGTCCTCTTTTAAATCTAGTATTTGTTGTTCTATGAAAGACATGAAAAATTGTGACCAGCTACTTATACATATAGAATTATAAAAGTAAGGGAATCAAAAGATAAAGTCAGAAAAACGTGACAGAGAAAAGAAATATAAGTTCTGAGCTGTGTTAAATATACGTAGCAGTATTATAAAAGTTGTGTCACTGATTAGAAAGTGCTTTGCAGCCACTACCATCTGCCTGTATTGTTGTTGCTCATAAGGGTTAGTATTTTTTTCTGGGGTCTAGCCAGCCCATTTGTGTTTAATAATCTGCTGTCCTTTTATACTTTACTCAGCAATCATTCACATTCTGTGGCAATACCAGCAAAACTTTAAACAACTACTTCTCATGTTTAATTCATGCTGAGGTTATTCTCAAATGGTCTCAGAATGCGCCCATTCACTACAGCCTTCTTAAAACAGCCTTTGGATATACAAACTTACAGAGTCTTTACTCATTTTCCCAGAAGGAAGCCTTCCACTGTACCGTATTTCCACTGCTCATAATGCAAATTAGGGAAAAAGGGAAAAAAAAAAGAGAGAGAGAGTAGGTTCCCATGCAGATGTTCTGCACCTCTTTTTCATGGCCTTCAAAATCAGTCCTCTATCTAGTGCAAGTGAAATGTATATTTAAGACAAAGCTGGATTCTTATATAAGAAATCAAAACTCACAATATCTCCCACTTCCTGTTCTGATACTAACATAAATCTACTGGTATAGATAAGTCTTTTCTGGTACCAGTAGAAATCTGGAAAAGCTACAGACTATTTTCTCTTCAACAGTATTTTGTTGTGTTTATTAAGATTAGGTAAAAAATTTTCTCTTTCCTTTCCTATTGCTGAATTCAATCGTGCACAACAGATTATCAGATTAGGGTGTGAAAATTTTTTTCAAAGATTAATTTTTTAAAAAATTAATTAATGAAAACAAATAAATTGGAGTTCAGAACCTAATTCCTGTCTGTGGAATAAGAAAATTCCAGGGTAGTGAATGTCCAGGACATTCATTTCCTCATATGGAGAACTATTTCTATGGAAGCATGTGTGGTACTGCAGAGTGCCTGACACTAAGAACCTCTGAGAGAAAACAGTAATGAAAGCTAAGATCCATTTTACACTTTTAGCTTTGTGACTGTGATTGTTTTTAATAGAAGTTGGAAAGATCACTATCCATGCAAACACTTTGAGTATTTAGAATAACACAGAAGTTTTCTGTGTCTTTGGTATAAAACATACATATATGTGAAAGACAAGTTAAACGGTCCATGAAATGATGTGTTAATATCAAGAATTCACATGTGATTTGGGCCGTATTTTCATCTTCATTCACCTGAAATTGTAAAAGCAATTTCACCCTGAAAGTTAAGTAAATCTACAAAGTATATACATTTCAGTTACAGCCAGAAAGAAAAGCCTTACAGTAAAATAGCTTTTTTCATTTTAAGGTAAAACTGTCACGATCCTTGCAAAATAACTTCTATAGCTTATCTTAACGGTTTCATTTTGTTTCCTCCCTGTGACTGTTGATTATTGCTTTGTGTTTGCAACATAGAACTGCTAGGATTGTCCTCCTCTTTTATAGATTTTTTTAAAAAATCAATTCCTGAGTATGTTTGTGGACTTAAAAATAATAAAATAAATATTAAAATATATAAAATAAATATTTAAAAATAAAGAAAACTTATCATAGCATATGTATAAAAATTGGAAAGAATGGAATGTCTTCTTTGCTCTTTCACAAATCTGATGTCATAGTAAAAGCACTGGTTAGTTCTGAAATGTAAGGTATTTATATTTGTTAAAATTGTATTTAGTTTCATTTATTTTTTTAGAAGTAGTTCTATGAAATAAAGCTATTTGAAATGAATGTAAAAGAGGGTTTAAAAGGGTGGAAAATTAGAAGACAATTGAAAAATCTTTGAAGAGATAACTAGATCTGCAAATCTCAGGCGATACACCACTCTGGATGAAACTGGGGTGAATTTTTCATGCTGACAAATTATTTTATGTTCTGCCACAATGTTTCTTATACCTCCCTTGAAGCACTTGGAAGTCTTTGTGCTTAGAACCAGAACAATGAACAAAGTCTGTGCACTTGATATTTCCAGCAAATACTTGAAGGTTCTCATGGATAGCCTTGTTTTAGAAACAACTGCCACACAGCAAGGGCTAAGACCTGATAAAGGCATTGAAGCATCTCTTGCTAGGTGTATGTCTATTATAATTTTCTGTCAAAAACATTGTTCCACCAGCAGCAGAAGGAAGAGTTACGGGTCCAGTATTTTCTTGTCAACAGCAATCTCTCTCTGAGCTATACCATGGTTAATGTAGGCTCTAGTAGAGATGCACTTAATAACATTACAGCACTCAGTCATGGAAAAGTTTTCCTGTGTATCTGTGGTGTACACAGGACCCATAAAACCTTGGAAAAAGAATGGAAAGGAATCTGGTTTTAGCATTAGTATTTGGTGATATTTAAGACAATGCATCTCATTTGGGTATCACATACAGAGGTAATACTATTTAGATAAGAAAACCATTTGTTTAATTGTAAAGAAAAATAGGTTTACTGACTTGGCTCTTTTATGACACAAATAAGGCGAGGGCCTGGTGGAAAAAAGCAATACACGACTGGAGTTTCAACCATGATAATTAGTGCAGTTCAAGTGTCTTGGTAGCTTTATGGAAGGGTTTCTCATCTATTTTTCCTAAATATATATGTTTTCCTCTTAAAAAAAGACCTGACAATAAAATCCAAATGATGAAGAGCAGAAACTTGTAAACAAAATTTTGTCCAAGAAATCTGTATTTGTTCAGTTTATTTGTGTTATACTGAAAGCTCAAACCCTTTAGGAAATAATCAGACAGGAAATGAAGACCAGGACAGCTATTAATCCTGGAGTTTACAGCTGCAATGTAGCTCCCTGTTTTCTCTTCTGCCCCTTATAGCCAAGAGTTTTGATTCTTGTCTCCTTCATATTGTCTTTGTGCTTAGGATGATGCAGCCATGTGCTGGATGGGCAAATATTATCAGAAGACCTTCCTTTTACCTCTTACTCAGTTTTTCAACCTATTCTTAGAAATCCCCAGTAATGTCTACAAAGAATTCTTAATGACCTTCTGACTGCCTGGGAAAACTTTTCTAGGATTGTCAGCGACTTTCGATGACTATCAGAATTTTCTTTTTAATGCAAATAAGAAAAGTAAAATCGTGATTTCTTCCCCCCCCTTCCCCCTTTTTTTGCCACTTATTATGTCAGATAAAACAAAATGAAATTAAGCAGAACGTGGGGTGGCACTTCTACAGCCTGAGGAGTTTCTCTTTGCCAAATATCATAAGCCATCTGCAATGAAAGAGAATCCATGGAAGATTTTTTTGGCAACTGAAAGTGACAGTCACTTCATCTCTTGATAACTTATAAGATTCACCTATTCTGTATGTCTGGTATCTCTTCTTCCTGAGGAGAATAAAGTGGTGTTGCTCAGCTGAGGTTAGTGTTCTAAGTTGAAGTCTAATAAATGAAAATCTGGCCCTTGATATATGAACTTAAAGGTAACTGTAAGAGAAAAAAGAACTGAAAACCAGTCATTATAAGAATGCATAAAAAATCAGAATTGACATAAGCATACCTGTCAATTTCCTATAACACAGTGACTCCAAACTTCTGCTATTCTATTAAAATGGCACACTAACCTGTGAGGAGTTGTCTTGGGGAACATAAACAATGGAGAGTTACCAAGGACAGCTAACCAGTTGCCCCTTTTATGATCAGTTTCTAGGAAGCTGTTTCTTGTCAGCTCACTGTTGATGCATTTCTGTTTTGCACAAAAATTCTCCATGGGCACCTTCTGCTACAGGTAAAATGTATCATGTTTATTACTTCATGCAGTCCTTCTGTGGCATTTATTCCACACTCACTCATGTGAAAGTGTTCTCAGCATTGATAGAGAATAGAACATAGCATTAAAATTTATACCAGAAGAGAGAATTGTATTTAAATAGCTCTATACTTAGAGTTAACTAAATAAAAACATTAGAATGTTATAGGCCAGTTTTTTAGCTGGTGTAAGCTGGATTCTGCTTCTCACCAGCCAAGCATCTGACCCATTGTGTTCAGCCTGGTTAATGCAGCAGCAGGAAAATGCAGACTTATATGTCAATTGAGAATAATTCAAGTGGATAGATGACTCAGAAGGACAATGCAACAGCCCTGTATAGCTATTAATAAGGCTCCTTCAGTTGATCATCTCTGAAAGAGGTAGAAACATGCTACTTTCACGTGAAGAGCTCTTAACTCTTAACAGCCAAGAGCACTTCACATGAAATGTGAATGCATGTTGAATGTTTATTCTTTCATTAAATCATTCTTTGCTATTATCAAACCAATGCATTGTTATGGGATTTCCTTTTACTTTCAGCTATTTCTAGATTTCAATACAAGTGTGATTTGCTGTTAGTACTTGACTAATGATACTATTGTTGGTGTATTAGTTTAATCTAAGCCTGTCACCTTGGTTTCCTGTTGTCATGCACCCCATTCATTCAACAGAGTCTTCAATGGATTGGGCAAAATAACAGATGTTGAAACTATCTCACTCGTGTTTTAAAATGTCTATGAGGTGAATTATAATCTCATGGAATCTCAGAAAATATTCATTCAAGGTGCTGTTTGTGCTTGCCATTCTGAAATGCAAATAAGGTTCTGAGCAATAAGAACTTCACAAATGTACAATAATTGTTTGTTTGAGAGGTTTTTTGGGGGCAAGGAGGTGTTTAAAATCAAAATAATGGCAGCTAGGGTTTTTAACTTGACCTTTAGATGGAGAAAATAATTGTTTTGCTTGGTTCCTGTGGATGTTGCTCTCTCTTAGACTGAAAAGCTGTGTAATTGAACTGAGATGCCAATTATTTTATATTTAAATATGTGGCATTGTGCAAAATCCTACCCTTTATGCAGCAGGCTTTTTAATTTCAGGTCATTACCTTTGAGCTACTGATTTTTATCCTTCTGTCAGTAGAAGCAGCGGAATGCTGTACATAGATGAAGCATGTTTATTTAAATACTAAAAGTGAAACATGACAAAAGGCTCGAGTTCTTAAAAATTAAATACAATTCTATTCCAAATCTGCTACCTTTTAATTATCAGCTTAGGTGGGGGAGCAATTCAGAAATCCTACCTTTTCAGTCTGCATTGGTACCAGAAACTCAGTAGCAGTACTTCATCACTCTCCTTTAAAGATTTCCAGGTGCTAAACTGAAGAACCAAACAAAAGAAAGAACCGAAATCACCACTTCCCACTTCTTTAACACTGTGCTACAGAATTGCTTTCCTTCTTGCCTAGTTCTCTTGTGCATGACATTTCTCAGCCTTATGACTCTCACATTCCTGTATACACAGTATTCTTATCAACATGACTCTTAAAAAGAAAACAAGCAAAAATCCCCAAACACTACTGACTCCTTGCATTTCATATCATGCCTGACACACTGAGCCAAGTTTGAAGCAGCAGGTGATGGAGCTCTATTTATACTGATGCCAGGGGAGCAAAAGAACAAGCGGGGGTATTCAGTATTTGCATTAATGTGTGCAACCTTGTAAAACCTCTGATTAGTCTACTCCTGTACATCTTTCTAACTACTGTTGCTCAATTACTAGACTGAAATTCAAGATGGCAGGGGTAAGAGATGAAACATTTCCAGTTTTCCATTAAATATTGGGCAGTATGTAAAGTCATTTTGTCACCGACACATGCTTGTTCAACAGTGTGGACACAGAATTAATATTCAGTGGGGTTAAATTGAAGCCCAAACATAAAGATACCTGATGAACTGGATTTACAGGAATGTAAATAAGTGCATGAGTAACCATTGTGTAAAGTTAGCCTTTCTCTAGGGAAAATATAATTGTGTTTTTTGCCTACTATAGCAAGCCCAGGCTAACATATTGCTTTAATTACAAAGAGGGATGTCACCTTACAATTTTACCTTTTTATCCTACTTAGACATCTTCACTGAGTGCAATTTGTGTGGGATTTACTGAGGTCCAGCAGCTAAAACAAAGAAATTATTCTGACCAAATTGCTTGGTCATGACAAATAAGTAACAAGATACACACAGAACAACTGTGAAGTTGCTCATGAAAGTACATGATATTTTATGCCAACATTGCTTGATGTGAATGCCTAGATTTCTGTTTTGCTTCTTCCAGAATAAAAAATGAGCCTTAGTAGTAGTAACTGTGCTTGAAAGGTGGTTCTGTACTTGAAAGATTGGGTGTTCTCAGCATTTTTATCAAGAGTATAACTGAATCCAGAAAATAACATCAAATATTCCTCATGGAAATGCAGCCTAAATTTCAAATTAGAATGTCACCCATGCTACTGGGGTGTTGTTATTTATTGAAATATGTAAGCCTAAGACATAGTTGAAGCTCCTGCTGTTATACTTCTATGGCAATGGAACCTAGATAAAAAGGACTGACTCTGGCAGCTAAATGTGCATGATATGGTAAGCTAAAGTAGCATGTGACACCATCCAGTAAATACTGGGCACAAATCTTTCTGCTGTGATAGCTTTGTTGACATGCAAATACAATGAGACATATGCTTTGTTTTGATTTTTCTTTTAAATACAAATCAAACATTTTAAACCTTTTAGAAATGTATGCTTATGATAGCAGAGAGTAATGAAATAGAATATGAGCATAGTTGTGGTAAATCATTGTATAATATGCAATACTTTCAAGCTACTCACACGTCACTTCACCGTAACATTTGCAGTCTAATGAAATGGTCCACAAATGATTAATATTCTTAAGTGCTTTCCTTTTTCTCTTAAGTGCTTCCAGGCAGAAAAAAAGAAATGTATTGCATTATCAGTGTTTGTGTGTGTAGTAAGTGTCACAGTGTCTATTGATTTTTACTTCCTGTTACAAATACACATTAGGAGGTTTTATCTGTATATGATAAACAAATTGAGGAATGTATGTTGAGCTACAGCTGAAGATGGTATAAATGATGGTAACACCATTGACTTAATTTGAATGATGCTTATTTGCATAGGTTGAGTATGTGGCCCCGGTTTTCCAAGTGAACTGAGAATATTCAATATAAGTAATACTTTATCTCCCTGTCGTTTAGATGTCTCTGGGGACTCTGCTTCTTTTCTACTCACATGACTTTTGCTTATATTTCTAATGATTATAAATGCTTTATCTGAAATGAAAAATTAAGAGACATTGAATATTGGAAACATATTAAATGGTTTTTTAAAGTGTCCAAGCCTTATTTTATTTTTGTACTTTACTGTGTAAATAACATTTTAGAGGGCTTGTGTTATGTGAAACTGCTCGAGTCGCAAAACGTGATGTGTCTTTCACAGCAATACTTTGCTTGGCTCCAATCTATAGCTGGGTCCTGTATTTTCAGCACTACTAATATGCAGATGTTAAATATTAGCATGGTAAAACACCAAAGTTTTGTTAAAACCATAGTCTCTCTAGTTTCTATAACTGTGCTCCAGTGTGAAGAGCACCATTTAATATTGAAAGGTGGCCTGAAGATGATTTTCGGTTCAAAATACAAAAAAGAAAATATCTAATTCTTATGACTGTTATGAGGAGTTTGAAAATGATCTGAAATATTTTCAAAGAGAGAGAGATATTCAAAACCCAAAACTTGTACTTTTGGGGAGAAGGAGCAGGAGGGTGAATGAGGAAAAAAAGGAAAACTCATGATAATTAAGCCAAATTTCAGCAAGGCTGAAGCGTCTTCCTTATGCTGCTTTTTCTGCATTTGTTCTCACCATAGATTTATGAAGAATTGGAAAAAGAATCAGGAAAATTCTGGCAGAGAAAACATAGTGAAGAAACAAGCCAGTCTTGGCAGATTTCAGTTAGCAGTAGGAATGTGGAATTCTTGTCGGTGCCCTCTCATTAGGTAATGGTGCCTTTTCCAAGTGAAGAGACTGAAAAAAAGTCTTGCTACTATTGCTGTGGAAAAAAAATAAAGGCAAGTCTTTGCCATGACACTAAATCTTCATTCATAATGACACTTTTTGTTTGATCAAAGGTTCTGAAAGAGTAAAAAATATTGAATAGCATTAGTAATAAATAAAGTAATAAGCTTTAATGATATAGATTTTTTAAAAATGCATTTTCATATATATGTGACTAGTTACTTCACAGAAGCAATACCTGGGTATCTGTTTAGAGAATGAACAGAAAATCCTTCAACTTCTGTGAGAATTCTCTGAAGTGCAATATTTGGAAGCAACAGGACAGAGAGGACAGCAGAAGGTGAGTTTGAAAATGGTCTTGTGAAGAATTAGTTACCTCATGATGCATTACTAGAACATGAAGAGGATCTTCTGCTTTTCTTTACAGTGAAAGGAGACAGGAAAGGCCCTGGTAATGAGTCAAGCTGTAACAGACATGCTTATGTTGGAGGAGATATCAGGAGGCTTCTGTTTTTCAGTGCAAATGTTAAAGGACTGGTTTAGATACTGGCCAAAATGTGCAAGTGTTATTTAACAAAAATTTAGAGCTTGGCATGCATTCTAGTATCTCACAGAACAAATCAAGTGAAACAGGTATGCAGCACATCAGTGGAGAGTCAAGTTTTACTCACACATATAATTCTTGAGAAAAATGAAGCACAATTGAGACGGTACATATCTGCTCACATGATTAACATGGATAATATTTAGTTTTTAAAATATTTTTTAGATATAATGGAAGCAATGTTGAGTGGAAGTTTCTCTGACAAAAGGTGGATCAAATGTCTGAAGGAGAAGTTGTGTCCAGGCTTAGAAATGTCCATTGTCTGCGGTGAAATGAATCTGGGAAGGAAAACTAGAAGTTTTGAATTAAAATTTCACTCCAGTGCAAGCACAAATTGAACACACTTTTTCCTCTCCTCAAATCATAAAATTATTTAAATTATTCCTAGAATTGTTTTAATACTTCTTTTAAGCAACACAGGACTTGTAAAATATTTTTTAACAGAAGAGAGCAGAAATATTACCACCTGACAGTGTCAAAGCACAGAGAAGAGCAGAAAAGTTACAAACAGGGCAACTATATCACAAACTGTTTGTAACAATGCTCTGTCAGACTCAGCATCCACAATGCAAATGGAAATGCCACTACGTTTTCTTCTGTGATACCATGATGAGCCTTCGAGTTGACAGAGCAATGAGTGCAACCTTGTCTGAAGATTAAATGCAATCTGATTTTCATGCACAATCAGATCATTTTGTTGATATTGTGCCCAACAATGTTCTATCAAAAGGAAGGAGAGATCTAAAACAAGCTTGGCACTGGAATGCAGTTATTTTCTATTACATTGGCACTAGACCTTTTTATGTTGGAGCTTTCAGGGACACATCTTACCAGAAGCTACTTTGAGAATACATTTTATTAGCCAGGAACAAAACCCATTAAAACACTGGAACACAGTACTATAAAATTAATACATTAAAGATTATAAATAAATTTACATAAACTGGGGACTCAAGAATAATCAACCATATATTCACATTTTAAAACAAACGTCCCACAATGCATATGAGGTTACATGTGATGAGCAATGGACAAAGTGAGACACAGATACAAACGTCAATTTAAGCATAAACAATGCACAGTCACATTAGATATGGGCAAACTAATTCACAGAGTAGAGTTTGTGTCTCTGTAGAGAAGCTGCAGAGATTAATTACTTTCCCTGTGGCTTTAAATTATGGAGTGGTTTTAATAAGCAGTAGAAGTAGGTAGGAGTTGATTCTTGACTGTTGCTAATACATGTTCGGAAAATGACTTTTCCTTGACTAAACCTTGTAGCAGTTAGTGTATGAAACTTACTTTTACTGAGAAGTGTAGGATAAAGTAAGGATTTTTTCTAAAGTTTGTGAAAATCAGTAGAAATGCAACTGATTTCAGTAATCTGAATCTGGACTTCTGCAAAAAAGCCTGCTACTCTATAATGGTATAATAATGTCAGAAGAAAGTAACAGTGCAGGTATAGAAGTCTGAAATTGTCATGATTTTTCCCTCTTGAATAAATCCAGGCAATACACATTATTATCTCAACACTGAGAGCTAGCAAAAGTTTGAAAAGCCAAACACTTGGAATAATGTTCAATTTTTAACGGTTATTGGTCAACAGTTTGGCTTTTTTGCTATTATAAAAATATCGAGATGGGGTATATAAAGAAATTTAGCTTGTAGATTAATAACAGTTGTAGAATATCTAATGTGACTCTGAGCAACAGCTTTACACATGAGTCAGACAAACTGCATGAGGTGAAAAGGCAAAATCCTCTCTCTGTTTTATAGAAAGATTCTTCAGATTTCTCTTTCAGGAGTGGCTCTGTAATATTAAGAGAAGTATAATATAACTCAGATATTAAGATCATGGTTGTTTTCTCTTTCTGTGGATTACTCTTTCACAAACGTCTTGTAATTTGCCATGAATTCTAACACTGAAACTGTTAGAGCATGATATTTTGGAAGCACTTAAATGTAGTCGCCATTCACTTCTGTGGTTGCAGAAGAAATTTAGAATTAATTGTAAAAAAACCATATTATTATATGAGTAGATCCCTCCCTCCTTATTTCCTCATTTTGGTTTTTTGCCTACATAAAAAAAAAAAAAAAAAAAGGGAGGGAGGGAGAGAGAGAGAAAAGAGTTGTGGCACAGACCCAGAAGGAGTTCTGCAGCACATGTGAACAGTCTGTCGTGCTGAGGAGACTGGGCCAAATTTGTTCTTGCTGCAATTCCATTGAAGTCACTGGAGCTATTAATGGGGATGCGTGTTGCCTTTTATCACTTCTGACTTTGTATGCTGTAAGAATTATATGTCTCAAATTTTTGAGATTTCACTGGCTGGGCTAAAAATATTGCAGTGCACATTTTTTTCCCCCTTCTGATCAGTATGCTAAATGTGACACACCTTTCAGTGAGGAAGATATTAGACTTTATATTATAATGTCTTCAGTAGCAGAATCTTCAGAAAAAGTAGTGATAGGCCATTTTCTATATGTAAAAATGGGCCAAATTAATATAATTGCTGATTATTTACAAAAAAATCAATTACTTGGTTTTTAAAATTGACCATGTCAGGGAACAGGTAATATCTACCCAATAAATTTCCTGACTGGAAAATGAACATACCCATTTTTCCTACCTCTTCACTTCAGTGAGTTTTTAAGATGCCTAGTCTCAAAAAGGGAAAGTGTATTCTTATAACAAAATATCCCACATATTCAGTAATTCAGTTTTCAAACACAGCTTTTAAAATTGTAAAAAGCACCTGCAGAGTATACAGCTATATCTTTGAGATTTTCTCAACCTAATTTGTATAACCATGCTTTAATACCTGCAAGCTGACATTCTTTGCAAATTCGAGAGGTCTTTTGCATTTCTTTCACTGAATTGAATGTTGCCATTGAAAGGAAGCTGTATAAACACAGTGTTGTGGGGTTTATTCTATAAAAAGCAATATTCATATTTTCTTTCTTTTGCTGGGTATTCTATTAATTCACAGAAGACTTTGCTGAGTTCAGGAAGCAGATGCTGAGTCTGGGAACATTTGTTTCCATTGCCAACATCTGGATGTGTAGCTGTCTCCACTCGTGGTGAAAGTGGTGGCTGTGCAAAAGCCTTCAGGGCTAATATCCTGGGTCAGGCTGCTAAGGGAATTGCTTGAAGTCTTTCTCAGGAATATTTCTTTGAGTTACTGCTGACTTCAAGGATTCTGTTTCTACCCTCCAACCCCCATTAAATACAATGATTTAAAAAAAAAAAAAAAAAAGGCAGATAATGTTCTCAGTAGAAGAAAGATATTCCCAGGGAGTAAGATACTATTTTCTCTGGTTTATTTAAAGATCTCCCATAAATAAAATTACTTGAAGTCTGACAGATTGGTTCTGAGGGCCATTTACCATCTCTTTCCTATTAATTTCTTCATTCCTTAGAGTTGTGATAATAACATGATACAATTTGCATTTCTGATAAAAATAGTGAGGCAGAGAAACTTGTTGTAATGAAGAATAACTAATTCTAGAAGTTAAACATAATTTAAAAGAACTCTGTATTCTTAATATTTGGATGACAAAGTCTGAGCAATACATTTTAAAATTTTACTCACATATTACTGTGCAGATTTTAGTGCTAGTCAAAAGGCCAAGAAAGGACAAATCCCGGATAAAGAATGATGTACTTTATACAGGTCTTTATGCAGTGGCTATACTGATGTCCTTGGGGACTTCTACAGTTTCACACAAATTAGAATGCTTCAATGCCTTATATTAATAGATTACAGGGGCTGTATTACCAGTGTCTGATTTGTTGATGTATCTTGCAACAAGTGGATGTGTGTTGATTTTTAACCTTTTAAGGGAAATGTAGTACTTTAATTCTCATTGATGAAAATGGCAGGGGCAATTTGCAATTCAAATAAATGATATCCTAAATCTTCCAAATTATATGCCTCTTTCATGGCTATGGTTCTACCACCTTTGAATCTGTATTTTAGAAGTATAGTTGTATCATTTACATCTGAGGCTGTGCCCCACTTCTGCCTACTGATTTCATTTTATCGTCCCAAAGGAATATCAAAATTGTTTGAAGCCCTTCCTGATACAATAACAGCATATTCACAGTGTGAATGCTGGGAATAATTTGAACTGTTGTTCAGAAACAAACAAACCCTCTCTAACTTTGATTTCTCTGTGTGTTTCACATTTGATATATGAAGTTCCTTCTTAAAAAGGAGGTTAATAACAAAGTTCCGAAGTTTCAGTTTCTGAGCCTGCTGCTTTTGTAATCCTCACTTGTCTCATTGTTATTCCAATTATCATCATGATTATCATTGTGGTAGGTTTTCTCTATACGAATAAACAACCAGGGTTACAAATATAAAACAATCACAGCTCTTTCCCAGATTGTTTATATGTGCACAGGACTTCAGACATTCAGAACAAAACAGATGACTGAAAGTATCTTTTCATAATTCTTATATTACAACCATAAAAGCTGAAGAAATAAAACTTACAGAAACTGAGTTTACACCAAGAGAGCTATGATCAAACTGAAGACCTGCCAGCTTTAATGCCTTAATGAAATAAATATCTGTCATAGAGCTTTCATTTGCTTTGCTTAACATATAAACCTTTCCTATTAGGAAAACCTGAACTTCAAGGTTTAGTATTCTGTTTGATTCAGACGACTTTTTTTCATGCATAGAGTATCAGCAAACCAACACTGTTCCATACCCTCAGATAGCTGAAAATTTCCTCAGCTGAAACAATCAGTTTCATGCGCAAAAAGACACATGATTTTTGCATGTGAGAAATTAACCCATCTTAACTGCAGTGAAGTGGCCCTATGACTGTCTATGGGGAGTAGCCTGTGAAGTGGAAATAATCTCTAAGCAGCTTTTTGGAGCGATTGTGTCATGTTGCCAAGTTTCTATAAAATCCACGACATTAATATTAGCTGAATAATTACTGGAAATTATAATGGAAAAAATTGCCAACCTTACGATGAGGTTGCAGTTAAAAAAACTTTTATCATTGACAATAATTTTATTTTATATTGATAACTTTCCCTGGGAAGTTACTTAAATGAATATTGTTATAATATTATTACCATTGGCATGTCTCCTTTAAGAGTCTGACTTGATTTGGAAATGGGAATTCCACACTGCATTTGACCTCAATGATCTAACAGTATTTTTCTATATTTCTAACTTGAGTGAATTCCCTGTATTCATTTTTATGAGACATAAAAGAGTGTGCTGTATTTGTATTCCATCTGACCTTGACCAAGAAAGTTGCCAAAGGACTATGGAGTGTATTCCTAGAATAGATTTTTGCTGGACTAGAGGGAGGAGCAACATTACCTAAGGCATCTGCACTTGTTGTTCTGTTTACTGTGAGAAAGTAGCACAGTGTCTTTGTTCTTCAAACATACTTCTGAATATACATATATATTGTACTCTTCCTATAATAGAAACACTAGCAAATTTCTTTGAGGCTTTTACATGATTACGATCCATAACCTGCTAGCCAGACTCTTACTAAAAATTCTTTTAAATTACATGCTTCAAACCATGTCTCAACTAAGAGACATTTATTAAGCCCTGTTTTTCTTAGGATTTCTCAGGACTTCAGATTTTTGGGAAGTTATCTTGTTACTGCAGGAAAATTCGGTGCATGTAATAAAGTTCAAAAGTATTAAATAGCATTTTGTACTTGCTTCTGTAAAGTCTGCTAAAATACGAGAACTATATCAAAATAGAATACTGTATGTAATGTAACAATTTTGCTTAGATCTGTATTTAACTATTAATAGCATCTAAATAAGTGCTAGTGTTCTCTGTGATTACTAAAAAGCTTATGAAAATTTTTAGCAAACAGAGAAAGTCAGAAAGAGCTTCTGTTCCTATAAAAGGCTGCAAAAGCATATCCAAGAACAGACAATACAAACACTACACAGGAAACTGGCTACTTATCAACACTGAGTTATACCTTATAATTGAGGCAAAGTATTCCTAAGCTTATCATTCCCTTTTTTAAAGAGACTGTAAAGCCCTTCTATTTCTATTTTCCACCTGATTTCTCAACCCAGATGTATTATTTGTGGAAAGTACTGTTTTTAAGTAGCATTTTACATGTGGGATGACAATAAGCCCAAATATTACTGCAAAACATTTGCATTAAATAAAAGGAAGAATAATTAAAACAAACAAAAAACCCTTCCAAAAAACCACAAAAAAATAAAAAATAACCCCAACCCCCAGAAGAATGAAGACCTTTATTAAAAAGCAGTAAAACAGGTCTGAGTTAAATGCTTAATAACTCTCAAATCAAGTATTTCATATACCAGGTATCTAATTTAAAATATATGAAGGATGTTCGCACCATTTCAATTTGCTCAGTGTTACTGGATATTAAGAAGGACAGAAAAAGGGCTCATAAAGTATTTCTATTAATAAGCTTTTCTTCCTGAATCCTTCACCTTTCTGTTATCCTTCTCCAGAACACCCAATTCATGATGAAAAAAAATAAATAGACCAACAGAAATCAAAAGCTATACAGCACAGATACTGTTCCAGCCATCAGAATCAAGTCAGTTTTTAACTTCATTAAATTGCTGTCATATGGTGTCTGCTGACATACATCAGACTTTGGAGAGTCTTACTCATCAGGTATTCTCTAAGATTGTTAACAAGAACAGCAACTCTCATCAGGGGTCCCCAAAAAGCAACTAATTAGGGGACAAAGGTTGCTCAGATTGTGACAATTACACCTGTAGGTCCCTGTAGAAACACCAAAATCTTGAACAAATGTATGTTTGGTTGCTTAGTGCAAGAAATAAAGAGCTAGTCCATTAAAAAAAATGAGAGGCAGAAACTGTCAACCATTTGAAAAGCTTTACGAAAATGATCATCCAATTAGTGACTATGATCAAATCAGGCATGAACTCTCTCTGGATGGCTCCATAATTTTCCTTCTTGCATGGTGTAATTTCATATAGCTCAAATGAACTCGTGAGAGGTAATTCAGTTCCAAACAGTTTTCTCATCACTGCTAATTATACTAATACATTGAAATGCCTCCTACAAAATGCATGAGCCCTTTAAGCCACCTCATTAATGTGATATAATTTTTTGCCAGAATATATATCAAACCTATTATCACCACAGGTTTTCTTTAGCATTTTTTTCAAAATGTCTATCAAAAAGCTGAAAAAGTAGATTTCTTTCGTTTATTCTCAACATAATTAACTCTTTCTTTGAACTCTGGTTGTCTATTGTGGTGTTTTCTTTAAAGAATACTGGCAAAATACAGAATGGTAGGGATATTCCTCATACCTACAGGTTCTTTTTCCTGAGTATTTGATTCCTTAAATCTCTTTTCAGCTGAAGCTGATCCTTTAAATGGCAAATGATGCATGCAATAATGTGCAAAAATGAGTTATACAAACTGAAAGCAGGGGTGTAAAAAGAAGCATCATCTGAGACTAAAATAAAGACAGATTTTATGGTATTTATGTCAGTTAATTTAACTGCTGGTAGGGGCTTTTGTTGAAACATGAGTTAGTTCCAGTGTTTAACCTTGCAGCATTAATTTATGCTTTATGGCATGAGTACTTCATCACTCCCTCCTTGGGAAGACAGTTATCTCATTAGCCAGAATTTAATGAAATGCAAGGATACACTTCTTAATTTCAAAGATTACTATAGCACAAATCAGGTGTAAATCTCAGACTGACTGTCCTTTCCCTTTACTGGTTTAAAAAAATAGATTCATTTTGCAATCATATAACAGAAATTCATCTGGTGGGATAAATTTCACTACTGCTATTCTAAAGGCATTTCTCATCTGTGCAAACTGTTTTAACTTTGCATTCAGTAATATTGGTGACGTTTAAGGTCTGTACAAAGTTTAAGGTTTATAATCCACTGCAACTAGTAAAACCAGTCAAAAATATATGGTGTTGGTTTCATTGCAGAAGGATGTTTTGCACAAGAAATATGAAGCAGAATCTGGCTTCATTTTCAGAAAACTATCTAGGTCCAAAAGAATATGAGTGTGCACACCCTATCCTATGTAAGACTAACAAAACTGATAAGACTAACTTTGGATTCTTACACTTGTACCTGTTACTATATCCAAAATTCCAGTAAACACAAAACACTGCACTACCTTGTAGTCTCATTTCTTTGAAATGAGCAAGGTGCTCAGACACAGTTTTACCTTGTTTTTCATATGCTGTTCTCTTATTAGCTGTTGCCATAAATTAACTTATTTTGCTATTGAAATCTCCATCCTGCAGTTCTCTGCATGAGTATGTACTTCACTAAACAATAGCAGAATCTAGAGAATACATTATGCAAAATGGTTTTTTTTGGTGAAAAATGCAGGTGTTATGCTCTTGTTCATAACACCAATTCTTTGTTTCAGTATCAAAGCAAGGAAATTTCTGAAAGATTCTTGAGCTTATATAACATTAATGCATATAATATTATGTTAGGCAATATTTACTTACCAAAACCCAAGTATGAAGACATAAACACATATTTCCCCTAGCGTTAACAAATAGCAATAGAAGTGCTTCAGTCTTACAGTCAGTTACAATTAATGTTCCACATTTTATGAAGTCTGTCCATGAGGAGCTGGATATGTTACATGGAAAGTGAAAAAGAAAATACAAAGAAATTCAGACCAAGTATGGTATACTGGCATCAGGCTGGTTTTTCAGACTATACATTGATGTAAGGAGGGATTATCCTTGTGCACTGTGTGGCTCAAAATGGGGCATGGCATACGAATATTAATTAAAATATTTTTATAGTGGTTAATATTTAAATTAATTAATATTTAAATTTTTATATCTATATAGTAGAAAATAGTAATCATAATTTAAAGTCTATAGCAGTATGCAATGGCATTATTTTTTAAGCAGATTAGGAAAAGACTGTTTTCAAACAGAGTGTGGCCTTTGGTTTCTGCAGCCATAATTCTCTTTTCCAAAGGCAACCAAAAGTTTGGCATGACCAGGTCACATCTGTTTGTCATTAGACTTTGAAACTGGACAACACAGCAATCTTATCGGTGAGCTTCAGGAAGTGCCACTAAAAGTATAAAACCAGAGAACAGTTATTTACAACACCTCATAGTATGTGGAGCTACGTACTTGTCCATCAGCTTTTGGTATGGAAATCCATGCTGTTGGCTCTGTACAGCACTCTGTATGAAATAAGCTACCTCGTGTTGACTCAAGGCAGTCAAGGAGGACATTCATACTGTGTCTAAGGTTTTCCATCTGTTTTAAATATCTTCAGAATCTTGTCAGAATATATCATTGCTTTTTCTTTCATTGGATCTAGTCCTGTCAGGGTGAAGTCCATGTATTTTGGCAGGGACTGTCATGTCATTCATTATGTTTGTTTAGCACAATGGAGTATAACCTGACTCTGCCAGTTAGGTGCCACCACATTAAATTGTAATAATAACAAGGCACCATGGAAAAGGGACATACTGAACAAGAATGGTGAAGTACATCTATTTTCATCTGACATTCCGTGTGAGAACTCCAATAGAGTTATAGAGTAGACAGGACCACAAATGTCAAGATTTTACCTTCTACAGTAAACTGCATTTCTGTATTGCTGCACCAGCCTTCCTAAATTCTGACCTGTTTCAAAAAGTTCTGTTCTTGTTTCAAAAGTCTTGTTCACACTAGATGCAAAACCAATTTCAAACATTATTACTTTTATACTGCATTTAATATATTGTGTGACTACACATATATTGCTTGGTGTCAAAGGACGAATTGGTCCCTGGAGAATCTTGATTTCAAGAACACCCTTTGCTACACTCAGCTTCCCTTCAGACAGAAACTGAGAGAGCATGCTGCAGGGGAAAGTACTTGTAAGAAATCCCAGGTTAGAAAAATGATCTGGAGGAAGATTTGTCGTTCTAGCAAGAGAAAGGGAATTGCACTGCCATCCAGAGGGACCTTGGCAAGCTGGAGAAATAGACTGACACGAGCTTCATGCATTTCAACCAAGGCAAGTCAAAAGTCTTGTACTTGGGGAGGAATAATCCCACACACCGGTGATTGCTGGGGCCTGACCAGTAAACGTAAATTTGCAGGACATGAGCTGGTGGACCCTGGTGGAGCCAGAAATTAACCTCTTCAAGGAAAGAAGGTCAGCAGCATCCTGGGCTGCTTGAGAAGCCTTGCCAGCTGGTTGAGGGAGGTGACGCTTCCCCTCTGCTCTGTCCTGGTGAGGGCACACCTTGGAGTGCTGGCTCCCCAGTACATGAACGATATGGAAGGAGTGTAACAAAACATCACTAAGATAAATAAGAGACTAGATCATCTTTCCTATGAGGAAAGGTTGGAGAGACTTGGGACTGTTTGACTTGGAGAAGGCTCACAGGAGACTTTATGAATGTATATAAAGACCTGAAGGGAGGAGGGACAGAGGATGGAGGCTGGCTTTCATTAGCAGTGCCCAGTGACAGGACCAGAGGCACACTTCCTGACATGTGGACATCAGCAAACACTTTTTTGTGAGGGGGAGACTGACTGACACGGATTGCCCAGGGAGGTCGTGAGTCTCCATCCTCAGAGAGATTCAGAAGTGGTCTGCCCATGGTCCTGGGCAACCAGTGTTAAGTTTCCTCGCTTAAACAGGAAGGAGTTGGACAAGATGACCACCAGAAATCCCTTCTAACCTCAGTCATTGTGTGAATCCGTGGAAGGCCTGGCTGAGAACACCTTACACATCTTCAGCTGTACAAGAAATCTACTGAATGAGAAACCAGAAGACAAAAATGTGATCTTTGATGGTGCTTGTTTGTGACTTTTGATAGTCATGTGTCTAAAGTGTTGGAGTACTAACTTAGTAGTGGTTATGTTGGCTCTCTGACTTTTAAAGGAGTATGCATAAATTAAGTGGACTTGAAAACGTAAACCTTCATGTATATACAAACAGTAAATAAAATAAATATTTTAATTGAAATCAGACAGTAGATTATGTGCAATTAAAGCCAAACTCAACAACTTTTGTAATTTTTCAGATCAAGAAATTTTCTTTGAAAAATCTTTATTTTTTCAGAAAAACCCTTATGATTTTTTAAGGTTGTCATCCTTCCCTGTTGAAAGATATATAAGCTTCCAAGATGGCAAGAGGGTGTTTTACTCCAGAATTCATGTCAGCTGTGGAGTAGATTTGATCAATTTCTCTTTTCATGACTTCTCTTCTGTTTATTTTATTTTTGCCCTTCCAGCCACTCTTTTTCACATACCACCTTGCAATAGGTATTGCCACCATTCTAGTAGACTGTATACATAAGGTTCAACTGCCCTAGCTTTCAGCAGAAGTTTATTTAAAGTCTAGACACATGTCAAGGTAGATGAAGGCCCAGATCTCAGTTTCTAAGGAAATAATATGAGAGATGGTGATTATTCTCTTGCAGATGGAATGAAGCTGACTGCTACTCAAGTTTTAGACAACATACTTCCTTACACAAATAAACATTGCCTTGAAATTTATAAATCTGAATTTTGTTTAATAATTACAACAGGGAACCAGAAATCAGGGTGACTGAACTATTATTATATTCTAATCTCTCTTGTATGAGGCTCAGCTATTTCATCAAGTTGCCATTGCTTTAAGAGGTGCTAAATGAGTTCTTAGCCTTTGGTGAATCCAAAGAAAAGTACATTAGCATCATCTTTTTTCATAAAAGTTTAACCTAATGTGTTTTACCTCGTGTTTGGCACAAAGGAAGAGTGAATAAGGAGCCATCACCCTCAGCTGATGCACAGTAGTAACTCACTAACCTGTATGGCTAAAAAGCATGACTGCTGCTGTTAGAATATGTCAACTCCAGTTACTCTGAGTTTTACCCAGTTTCATAAAGTGACTGGCTTGGGAGAATTTAAAGTCATTCTGAATAAAAGTGGGGGTACAGATCTTTAGGAATTCAGGCAAGCTTAAATCAACCATCCTAAATATCTTCACTCTGTGGAAAATAAATTAACTACATATTCTTTACACACACACACACACACACACACACACACACATATATATCAGAGCTGAAAAATACAAATAACATTGCCAACCACATTCAAATAATAAAAAAATAATCTGGACTGCCAAAAATTATTTCCATTTTTAAAAAAATCCATGATTGTGTTGACAATCTGGATTTTAAGTTTTTAATATTCATGTTGCTAATTAAAAAAAAAAATAGATTCTCTTACACTGATCTCAGATTGAGACTATTTAGGAGGGATAAAATTATTTTCTAAGAACTGCTAACTTTTACTTTATAATACCGGGATTCTCAGCAGTATGTAGCTATTTAAAACCATCAGATTTTCACTGAGGCCAATGGAAAAACTTTTATTGATTTTGGCAAGAAGAGAAACTGGTGCAGTGTAGGAAAAATAGCTGGGCTAAGAAAATTTCTTTGGAATCTGGACTTTCATAATCAAAGCAAGCATATGTTATCATCTTTTCATCCTTCACACTGATGATGCAAGTGGTGTGCACTGATAGACTATGTTGAAACTGATAGAGTATGTTGAAATGTTGAAAAAATTATCCTGCTGTATACAATATTCTGGTATATGCAGAAAAGTTGTAGCAGCAGAGGTGGTGTTTTTTCAAACCAATATAATCGCTCACCCAGTATTTAAAAGACATGGCCCAGTTTATTTAAATACTGCAGATGATCGTTTAGAGTATGTCACAAAAAATTAACATGGAAGCAATTTGGACCTGTATGCAAAATCAATTAAAAAGATAATCATGGCTTCTCTCAGTCTAATCTGATGTGATGGCAGGCAAAGTGAGGAAACTGGTAGCTGGACATTTAGATTTTAGCTAACTTTTTAAAGTTTTGCCTCTTTTGTGTCTGTCTGAAGAGATTTGTTACTTGAACCTTTCCAGTCGAATAATAAGGCTGTTTGTAACTTTGCATTCTTCAGGCTTTTAATTATACTTATTTTTCTTCTGTTAATCTTGTACTTTCTTGGTAAACTAAATGGTCAATTTTGCTTGTGTCAGGGGACTGCTACAAATAGAGGTTAAAACATTACAATAATTATGTACCCAGCAACATGAATAAAACTTGCTTAGGTCATTTGATGTTTAAAAAATCCTCTATTCAGATTCATCCATTCTGTTGGCATGCAGGCAGGGGTATTGATTTATTTGGGTGGGCTACTGAGAAGTGTCAGATGACCATTAAGACTACCTATAAAATTAATTCCTCTATAGATCAGGGAGCAACCCTTAGTCTTGTAGAAATTAATTTTTAGGTTTCCATTGTGGCATTAATGAAGAAAAGCTGCAAGAGAAAACAGACCATTTTCAGGAATGTGTTTCAGAACATTAACACCTTAATTTACATAAAATTAGTTACATACTGCTGTAGTAATTTAATTTATTTGACCAGGACTTTGCAACTGTGAAAAATAGATTCAGAAAGGCAAATCAAGACTCTTACATATTTTCTCCAAGTGGGTGATTTCATGACAATGGGAAACCAGAATGATTTAATTGCAAGACATCAAAAAATTATATTGTGTTGCCAAATTTTAAGACTGGGATTTGGAAAAAAACGTTTTAAAATGGAAATAAATAAGAGAAAAAAATTCACATACTTTGTACTTTAAGTAATTGCTTTTTTTCTCATGTGTACTGAATAGGTGATCAAATCAAAAGTTGACTGTAAGATTTTGACATATGGCACTGAAAACCAGGCATGTAGGCAAAAAGCAAAAGCTTTTTTTTGAACAAAGAAAAGACATATATGAAAGAAATGACATAACTTGGGAGAAAAACAGTTTTTTTTGCTTTTTTTCCCTTCTTAAAGAAAAAGAAGAAAGACATATTATTTTTCTTCAGCTGAAAATATGATACAAAGAAAGCTTCTGTATCCTGAGTGTTCAGCTCCTCGATATGCAGAATTCACTCATCTCCTTTCATCAGTAAAAATTAGAATCCACCCTTCTTTATTCTTTTAAGAACTGTCTTCAATTCACTTTCCACTGGGATTAATTTGGAGTTGTACTGTACTGGTGTAGTTAAAGCTATCTGATGAGGATTCCTTTAGATCAGTAAAATGATGATTTGCATTATTTAGCTATTCACATACATTAGAGAGTGAAGAATAAGGTATGCTGAATATGCATGAAAAAATACTAGATGAAAAAAGTTTATGAATCAATTGTATTACAATTTCATTAGCTTCTCTTAATTTTCTATCAATAATTTCTTCAGCACAAGTCACAATTCTGAAACTGTCTGGCCTTATAAAATGCAAAGCTGATTCCTTATGTCTAAGTGACCTGGAGATTCTTCCTGAGACTCATCAGGCCCCTGGAAAGGACCCTACATTTTAGAAAAAAATGTAATTTTTCTTTTGGGAAAGTAAGATTCTTGTCTCTGAGCAATTCAGTTATACAGCCTGATCCTTTAGATAGGAAATTATAGATTATCCCTGTTTTGCATCTTTCATTAATCCTTCAGCAAAAGCCTAGGCAGTTCCTGCCATCTGTTGATGTACATTTCTTTACTGTCAGTGTTTAGAAAAGCACACTGATCTATCCTAAATCTCTCCTAACCTAACTAGAAATCCATGGTCCTTTGCAACTTGAGGTTGCCAGTGTATGGACAGGGCCAGTAGTCACAGGCAGCCAGAGACCACATTCCTTTTCCTCTTTGCATTTGTGAAGTTTAGTTTTGGAGTGAAAGCTTAAGTATGGAGGCCTACATTTTATATGCTTTTGTCCTGAATTTAATAAAGAATGATTTTATCCCTTTTATCTTCCTCTCAGGTGATGTATTCCTACTTCTTCAAATCACTAAATAAAGGGCAATTCTAGGTACCCAGCCATTTAAGAAAACCCTGTTGGTGGGAGTGGGAAAGCTTTTAATATTGTAGGAATTGACACAGTGATATAATTATGTATTCATTAGAACTTCATATGAAAGACTCATCAGTCAAAAATCCCTACACCCAAAGCTAGTGAAATTGCACTGCTGGAATTTGCAGGTAAAAACCAGCTCTCACAAAATGAAATAGTTGAATTTTATTAGTCACCTGTTACAAATATTAATCAATGACTGAACCATATATTTCAAAAGACCCAAGTTTAGGGCATCTTGGAAGGCAGAAGGGATGGTTTCTTTGGTGACCTACTACTGTGTAATTCCTTAGCTGTATCATTTCATAGAAAACCTATTAATTTCCATTAAACTTGACCAGCTAAATTAAGAAACATAAATTTCTGCATTATATATCAGTCTCGTCTGGATTCCAACCTATAAAATTTCCTTGATTGTGAATCTCATATGTGTTTATTCTTCCTCAAAAAGAACACAGCCCTTTGGAACATTCTTATTCTGCCCATGTATTCCCCATAAGCAAGTAAGACTTGCATATTTCAGAGCTGTGCTACCAAAATTATGGTAGCACTGAGCACAGGTAGCTTGAAATATGTTAATAAGTAAAGTGCTATTCAAGTGATTTTTATCTAACATTCATTAAGTTATAAATAATGGCACACATCATACTGATGAACCTCTAATGATTTTCAACAGAGATTTGACCTTCTTACATCAGTTGTGGCTCTATGGTGGCTTTTATACATCAAATAAGTATGCAATAACGGAGCCTTTGATTTACAGCATGGAAGCTGCTACACTTTTAGTCCCTTTGGAGATGTTTTTAATACACACTGGATAAAATGCCACCAGCTTTCCAAGTGGAATGAGCTACCTCACACAGAGGCACACTTACTGCACACACATGAGAATGCGCAGAATAATTGCAGAGTAGCTATTGTTAGTGGCATCATTTTCCTTCATATGCAGATGCCTGGGAGGTACCCAGGATGTTCACTGGATAAACTTAGAGCAATAAATCTATATGGTATGGCAAATAAAAAGAAATAACCTTTCCACTCTTGTGAAATCAAGAGTCATATTCACATGTCTGCTAACTAAACTTTTCTTACTATGAAATATCTTCTAATATTGTATGGATCTTGCACAATTCTAACTTAGTTTTATGATCTAGCCTTCATTTCTCTGTGATCACAAAATTAAGTGACATAACTACGAGCCATTTGCAAGAAGCAGACTGACTCACTGTTGATTCTCTGACATGGTACCTTGACGTGGTTCTCAGAAGCCAGATAGTGAAGTCAGGTATTGTCAGTGCTCTGTAAGATGGTAAAATGCTTTCATGCCTGTCTCTGAAATCCACCTTTATGTCACCAGTCAGACTTGCAGCCCACTGGGCACTACTCTGAAACCAGTTCTGACCACAGAAGAAAGTGACAGAACTGTGTCCCTGCCGCACCAGTGTGGGTTCCCTTGGCTGGATTCATTTAGTCATTCTCTCGGAATGATGTACAAAGAAGCTCATCCCATTCGAATCTGGGCAGTGTAATGAAACCTCTGCTAAATAGCAAAGTCAATATTAAATAGTGATGAGTCTGTTCCCCACTGGAAAGTATACATCATCAGTTGAGTTCACTGGAGGTCTGAAAAAATTTGTTTGTAGGGTTATTCGTTAGTCATAGCATGAACCAGAGCATGTCAACTATTCCTAATTCTGAAGCTACTTTGATGAAAATACAGGAACTCTGCTCAGGTATTTTAAAAAAAATCTGTTATAAAATCAGGGCAATAGCAGTTCAGACACTGTGTGGCAGTGGCTCAGGTTTAAAAGTGCTACAAAGTATTAACTAAAGCACTAATGAATGTTGGAAGAATCAGCTTTTCAACATTTAAAAATTATTGAGGTATTTTAGGGTTTCATCAAATACTCTGAGTGAGCCTTTTAATTTATTATATATTTGTAAGAATAGCATATGCAGTGAACTGAATCATACAAAACTATATGGAAGTCCTTTTGGAAGAATACCAGACAAAAGAGTACACTTGATTAAAAGCAATAAGTGTCTGTTGTGGCAAAAGATGTGAAAATGCAACAGAAATTTGAATGAATAAAACCCTTCATTTTAATGCTTTATTTTTTTTCTTTGGTTTACCAGATTAAAACTTGTTTCATAAAACAGCAGACACTCTAAGTGAATATCTGTTAAAAAAATAGATCTCTGAAAGTACTATTTTATAATTTTTGTGCAATAAGGATATCCATTTAATAGGTTTTCACACCAGCTTTGATCACATTTGGAATTATTCTGCTTTTTGTTACATTTTCTCAGTTATTTTTTAAACTTTTTTATGCTTTCTTTGAAATATATGAACCTTTTAATGTATGGATAATTTATTCTGCTCCTAAATTTAAATGCCTGGTGGGCGTAATTTTCCTATTTTAGTTTACTTCTATAGCTGCCTTCACTTTGTCTGAAATATATTATTCATTGTCTCCAAATTATAACAGGACTGACGTGTATGAGTATAACTCCTTAAATTCATTTCAATATTTTAACTATTTGCATAACAATTGAGGGGGTTAGAAAGCTTCCCCAGCAACCTCTTTGTCTCAGATAAATTGTCAGACTTCTAATGTTAACTGCCTTTGCAGGAAAGTGCAACATATTTTCATATGACCTTAAGAATATGAGCATGAAGAAGTTTGTGCCAGTATTGTGACTTTGTAATTTGAAAATGTTCTCACAAAATATAAGTTATTAAGAATTTATAAAAGTGCAGATCTTAAGCAGGCCAAAGTCATCATTGACATAAAAGTAGGGTCTTGCCAGAGTGAAAAGTGATGGATTTATTTTCCATATTAAAACCCATTTTAAGTTGCTCTTAAAGTGTGTTCCATTGAATCAGGGTTTGTCTCACCATAAAAAAATAAGTTTTCTGCATTTAGAAGGTGAAACACCAATCATTGCACTGGTCTACCTCTGAGGCTCTCTTGTGCAGTGTGTATGACGGAAGAGGCAGGAATTCAGCAGAAGTGGGGTTAATGGAGACATAAAGTGGAAATTATTTTATGCTGTGCTGGGGTGGAATGGGGTGATGAATAATGACTTAGCAGAGCTTTTTTTTCTTAGCACAGATCTTTGTCTGAGAGGCATAGCAGGACTTTGTCAGTGATTTCTGCCAAAACCTTTTCCTTTAAGTGAATATCCCAAAGTGCTAAAAAAGGGTGGTTTTAAAACACAACCAGAAAACAAATCCCCCCAGCCTTAAAGCTAGATTTTACTTGAGCACAAACCCGAAGAACAAACTTGAAGAAAACCCAGATGTTTACAGAGTCTGTAAAGAAATCTCCCACAGCATCAGAGGTCGGGCTGCTTCTTTTTGACAGTCCTAGGAATGCGTTTTGGCCACTGCCTCTTCAGGTAGAGGTGTTCTCCCAGTCCTCCCTGAGCCACATGGCCTCACATGGCTGACACAGAGTGGTGGGAGCCATGGCAAGGGCAGTCAGGATTGTGAGGGCAGTCTCCAAGGCCACGAGCAAGTTTCCTTTTGCTGCTGGAGGAATGGGGAAAAGCTGCAGACCTTGCTTGTTAGGACCTGCCAGTGTGTTAAGAGATTTATGGATTTTGTTGCAAAACTTCATGCAAGACTCTAGAAAATAATATATATTATTATCTATAGTGTAAAGCATGTTTATTGTTTACACTAAAAATTAGATGTAACAGCTGTGTCAAGACCTCACCCCCCCATTTATACAGCAGTTCAGAAGAAAAAGTACTTGACAAAGTAAGTAGCTTTGATGTACTAGATTTCTCAAATTCAATTCACCATTTAGGACAATACTAGGCATAGAAACAAGGTTCCAGAATATTCTACAATCTTTTCTGGTGAAACAGAGCCAAGGAATAAATGGAGGATTCATAGAAGCAGGGAGAGGCAGCAACAGAGACCATGTGTTTGAGAAGTCCTGATGGCATTCTCATGGAGAATTACTGCAGTGTCTACTTAGATCCTGCAAAAAAGCCCAATAATCTTGTGAGTTACCCTATGTGAGGATGCCTTTGTAGGTCTAATCATGTCTGTGGCACTGTGGGGAACTGACACTGGGGTCATCCAAGTCCTAGATTAGACCTTTAAATGTGGACAATTTTTTTATATCTTGCTGTGAGGAACAAGAGTTGTTGAAAACTGCAGTTCAGTACCGTGTAAACAAACCCAAATTATATGTCTAATAGCTAAATATGGGTGTCTTAGTGGATTTTTAAACCTAAAATAGAGAAAAATGTCTGTTTTGAGACATGACATAGCAGATTGGAGTCATGGTAGGTGACTATTTTTCCTAGACACTGAAATAATCAAAATGACAGTAATCATGAAAGGAGTGATAGTTATCCTAAAACAATGTTAAAATGAGTAATAGGATGAGACATGATTCTATTTGTAGTCCCATTGGAAAACAGTGGGAACTTGGACTAGTTTCAATGGGGAAAATTACTATTGGTGTTTTTTCAAAGCTTGTCCAGTCTGTGTATTTCTTTAGGCAAAATATTTGTTAGTGATCTATTACTTCCCTGCTTTTTAAGCTCACTGGATACTAACTAAAAACCAAGGAATTTTATAGGAATCAATTCCATTATAATTTTTAAAATTTCTCTGAAAGGAAGTGTTTGGCAGGGCAGGATGTGTGGCAATTGTTTAAAAAAGAAAGCCGTAGTCGATGTAGGCATCTCTTTTGCCATTCCTCTGACCTCCTCACTGCACTCTACACCTGCTATCTCTCTTTGGCAGGATTCTAAAATGGCAAAGGCAAGGAAGCAGGTTTCTAACCAGAAATCGTTTTTGTGGAGAGAAATTGGTTCCATTACACGAATATGAGAGCACAAAGAAACGCATGGAGCTTCAACAGTGAGAAGCTGAGACATCAGAAAAACCTGTCTCAAAAAAGTGGTACTAGTCAGCCTGAGTAACTTTTGATGATGAGAGTTTCATGAGTATTAACAATTTTGCAAGTTTGTCTCCAGGATTAAGAAATGACTGCTAACTACATGCAGGGCATTTTCTACGTGTAAAGCTATATCGATTCTGTTTTGAAGTATGTGAAATTTTAATAGCATAAAAGAGTAGGAATATTCTGAGCTAAAATTTAATTTATAGTTTTAAACTTTGGGTAACTGCATTTAAGCTTCACCACCAAATACAGGACTGTAATTATTAACCCAATTTTCATTGAGGGGAAATATTTAAAAAATAGCTTAACCTTTCTTTTCCAAGCAAAAGATTTTTAAAAATTCATTAAAAATAGTTTTTCAGCGTGATCTTAACAGAAAACATTATTTTAGGTTTTTCAAGAAAAAATATTCTACAAAAGGTTATCAAAATTTGAAGTACAACTATTGGGCATAGTAGTGGTGGTGTGGTGATGATGTTTTTAACTGAGTCTCCTGCAAGGATTAAAATGTCTCCTCCAGCTTCTAATCCTGATAGTCCCTTTCTATTCCTCCCAACCCACCCAGAAATTACATTTCAGTACTATAGATGCCTAAGCTATATAAGGAATTTCAGTATAAATTTCACATTTATAAAATATCAGTCTCTTAGATTCAGCACATCATGCTAGATAATTCCTGCAAGACCATTGTTCCCAAACTCTTAATTTGTAATGGATCTCATGAAATCTGCTTTGCATGAAGCAAGAAAAACAAAGGACGTGTATTAGCAAGTGTTGGAAATTTGGGGATTTGTATTTTAAAGCATAGGTTTTTCCCATATCTTGTGCCATTGAACTAAAGCTTAAAAGTTAGAATTAAACTTAGAATTTGTCTCAGATAAATTGTCAGACTTCTAATGTTAACTGTGTTTGCAGTTACAGATTCCAGAAAACAAATATAAAAGCTTCCAATAGGTTAATTTGTTTCTGACTATTTTGTATTCTAAAGTCAATTTTGTGATTTGAATGGCTTGAAAAATTTAACACATTGCATTAAAGTTCTTACTTTGTCCTTTTTGCAGGAACAAAAAAATCAAGCTGAAGGGAATTTTGATCAGTCATTAAACACTGCTCCCAGACCCAAGACATGGCCAACCACACCTAAACTATCCTGCAGGAAGTTTAACCAAATTCAGTACGGTGATACTATGGCATCAAACAGTGCTTTCTCCTTTGTGACATCAGAAAACATGATCTAGTTAAGAAGCATTTTAACACAGTGCTAGCTGAGAACATGGAACTAGGACTTGTGAACATGTTTCAGGGACAAATGCATCAAGGGATAAAATTACTGGTGTTATTTGGCCCTTGAATGAGCAATGGTAAACTTCTGAGTGGCACAATAGACCACATTTGGAATAGGCAGGGCTGATGAGTAATGCTGAAGCCTGCCATGGATAACTGGCCTCTGAGCAATGTGCAATTCAGATGCACAGAGATCAAACATTGAGATGAATGTGAAGTAATTTGCCTCCATGGTAAAGAGCACTACCTCGCATTTTGGTGAGGAAGTTGAGAGATGTGGAAGCAGCAGCAGCTCCATTTCAAACAAGAAGTGCCTTTCTGAAGCTTTAGAAAGCCTTTGTCACTCTCTAGCAGTAGAAGAAAATTGTTTCTTACAGAAATGGATCTTGCCACTGCAACTTATCCCCAGTTCACAAGCATGAGCATGCCTGCAGATACAGTCTGACATCACATTAAGAGAAGAGTAAAAAAGTGATATTAGCCTTTAATATTTTCTTTCAGTTATGGTCTGTCTTCAACCTGCTCCTCTATCTAGCTGTGTGACTTACTATGCAAAACTGGTCTGATCTGAAATGAGACATGTTCATTCTGTAGTTTAAGAGACTTGCCTGGCACGGCTGGAAGAAAGTGAATAGCTGGGGTGGTGAGGGCTCATGAAACCCTGCCATTTCAGTGGGGTTGCATATTTATCTGATAAAACAGTTCTTTTTTTTTTTTTTTTCCTTCTTTTTAATTAACAACTTAAAAGTAAAACAGATGTAGTTACCTTACATCAATTTTTTGTGTCTCCATATGTAACCTATTTTACCTGATAAAAATATGTGGAAATTAAAGTGTATGCTTGAGCCTTGTGCTTTGGCGAGCAGGACCACATTCTCAAAATTTCAGGAAGGCTGACATATACTTTAGCCATTGCACTGAGAACTGAGAGGTCTGGGTTGACTTTATTTGTGTGACATTGTAGAACTATCTTACTCAAAAGTAAATAATAATATAATAATCATCATAATCATAATAATACTCATCTTGTTTCAGTATCTAAGCTCTTTGAATAAATCCTGGGCTCTTTCTTAAATTACATTTGTAAAAATACCAAGAGGCACCTTATATGTTTGATTTTTCTGGCAGTTCCATTAGGGAAATAATAATGAAACACTAAATAAACCTCTTTTGAAGTAGTTACTAAGAAAAAAAGTAGGAAACCAATAAATTGAAACTCAAATAAAAACAATTAAATTATACAGCATGATTCTTTACTTTTTATATGCCTTATATTTTCAAAAGCAAACAAAAAATTAAGAAAACTAGGGATAATATTGGAGAAACAGACACCTTGCAGAAGCTAGAAGCAAAAATGTAAAATGATAATGTTTTGCAGTAAGTTTTCTATTTGTTTAACTGCAAGATGATGCACACTAAATGTGCAATTTCAAATTACCCAAAAGGAGATTATTACCAGGAACACCATAAGACATTTAAATTGCATGCAGTAATTATATTTTTTTACGAATTATTAGTTTGCCAAGTACACCAATCTGGTTGGTGACTGCAAAAGAGTGTTTCTTGTGTTATAGTATTGATAAAAATATTTAGTGATCTATAGCAGTGACAATAGACTTGTTGATGGTTTTGTAGTGAGCATGTCCCCTGCTCTACAGTAGCTGTCTCTGACTGTGGCTGGTTTGAAAGGCACTGGCAAGTTGCAGCAGTCATATGTTGATCTGATCTACAGAGTCACTGAGTCCAAGTTCTGTTGATTATTTGTCTTACTTAGCAGCAAGTTAAGCAGTGTGAAAAACTGTGCAAATGCCCTTTTGGGTCATTATGTTATTGTGCATCATCTACAATATATTAATATAATTTGAACTTGTGTATAAGCCTTGCTAAATTTATTTGTTTTTAACAAATCTTTTTTGAAAACCTGAGCATTTTATCACAACTGCTTCTTAAATCTAACATATTTATCATAAAGTATTTTATTTATTGAATTTTATTTGCCATCAAGAGAGACAGACATGAATATAATGTTTAAAAAGATGCCTATTGATGTGAGAAAAATGCAAGCAGTGTGATAGAAGCTCAGTGAGTGGGAGAAATGTAAATGTTCTCTGCATTTTATCTCACATGACAGAATGCATTATGGTCAAAATAGTGTCTTCTCAGAGACACAGGTTTCTAAGATCTGCATAATACACACTTTTATGTAAGCTCTTTATTCTGCATGCAATTGTTTAGTTAAATGCCCTACAGTCTCATTTATAAGACCCTCTTTTATGCCATCACCTTGTATGGGTTCTGTACCTTGGATACATATAACCCAATTATAATTACCATGACAATATATAACACCTTTTTGAAACCCTCCTCATGTGATATAGGGGTGTGGTACGTACTGATGTCAGAAACGAGCTTTTTCATCAGACAATTAGTTGTCTTTGACACAGGCCCGAATTTCCCACCAATTAGTACAAACGGCAGGGTGCATTTCCAGAATTTTGCAGAGCCAGGAACTTGTGCTTTTAAGCAGAATTTAGGATATTTAAATAATTTCTGATACATATTCTAGTTTCCTTAATTTGCTGAAATCAATACATGCTTTTTGTTAAGAATGATTTCTTAATGTAATGAACATA